>MU786917.1:150660-195969 GCA_026770625.1 Nicotiana glauca | reverse complement strand
ACACAAATCACCCCCCCTCTTGTGTGGTATTGATATTTAGAACATCAATTGGTATCAGAGCAGGTTATCTTTGAAGAGGCTAACACCTTAGGAAAAGATCAACATGAGTGCACCACCTGGGAACTGGGAAGGGCAATCCACTTATAGGCCTCCACTCTCTAATGGTCACTACTACTCTTAGTGGAAAAACAGGACGACATATCACATCATACGGGAAGACTATAAACTTTGGGACATAGTCACTGATGGTCCCCTGGAAACTATAAAGAAGAATGCTGATGGAGTGGACGTGCCAGTGACAAGAGCTGACTGCACTGCTGAAGACTTGAGGAAATGGGAGAAGAATGCCAAGGCCAGGAAATGGCTTGTGTGTGGACTTGGTCCAGATGAGTACAGTAGAATTCAAAGTTGTACCATTGCTAAGAAAATCAGGGACACTTTGCAAGTGACTCATGAAGGAACACCTCAAGTGAAGAGGTCCAGAGGAACACTACTGTATTCTCAATATGAGAATTTCACCATGGATGAAGGGGAAACCATCCAAGAGATGTATAAAAGGTTCGCCACACTAACAAATGAACTTAAGTCTCTTGGGAGGATTATTCTTAAAGAAGACAAAGTTGAGAAGATTTTGACAAGGGTACTACCAATCTCTTGGGAAAGCAAAATCACAGCTATTCAGGAATCTAAGAATATTGCTACCCTCAAGCTGGATGAATTAATTGGAAATCTTGCTACCTATGAACTGAGAAGGCAAACCATGAAGATGGATGCGCCCAAGAAGGAAAGGAGCATGGCATTCAGAATCACTGAAGGTGCTGACCTAGAGGAGGATGAAATGACCATGATCACAAAGGAGTTCAAGAAGTACCTAATGAGAGAAAATGGTCCTTGAAGAAGTGGAAGCTACATCAAACCATGGGTTCCTGAAAAACAAACCAATAAGGGGTGTTACAAGTGTGGGAAGATTGATCACCACATTAAAAACTGCCCTCAATGGGAAATTGAATGGAAGAAGGAAAGAGTTGAATGAAGGAACATGAAGAAGGAATAGGTTCATCCCAAGAAGAACAAAGGATCAACAAAGGCTATGGTTGCTGCTTGGGGTGAAAGTTCAGATGATGACTCAGAAGACGAAGATGGAGATGAACAAGCACTTATGGCAATTGGGAAGTCTGATGAGGAATCTGAGGTAAGTATAATTCATCTCAAAGTCAAGATTAAGTTTTTGTCTAAAGTAAGTCTATTTGAATTACTTCTAGATTTCATTGATGAATTTGAGGTTATAAATAATGAAAAGGAACAACTTTCTAAGGAGTGTGTGATTCTGAAAGCTAAGTGCAAAAACATGGAACTTAGGGATAGTGAAAGTGATAGTAAAAAATGCTGAGTTGAAGAACCAGATTCATGAACTTGACACCACAATCCTAGAGCTCAAATCTGAAAATCTGAAACTGAAATTAGGAACTGGTAAAAAGAAATTTGATCACACACAACTCACTTTAGAAGAAAATATAGGAAAAATGAAATATGAGTTATACAAAAGAGATGAGGAGATAAGAGTCCTTGAGGGGGATCTAAACAAGGTTAAGCACGAGCTAGATAGAACCTGTAAAGGGAATAGGTCCTCCGATGCACTTTCATGGCTACATGAACACCACAGTAGAAATAAAAGAGGACTTGGATATGGGGCCCCTGCACCTAAGTGGGATCCTAAAAGCAAGTACCTCACACTCCCTGAGAACATAATTTGCACACACTGTGGTAAAACTGGTCACTATAAAGCTGAATATATTGCAAAAGAAATGGCTAATCAAAAGAATAAAGAATTTGTTCAAGGGAAAAATAGGCTGCCAGGTTGGGCTAAAAAGAATCTAATTCACCCTTTTGCCTATAGAAAGGGACCCTAACTAGGTTGGGTTCCTAAGACTAACCTTTGATTTCCTTTTGTGGGTCCAAGTGAAAGGGAGTAGCCAAATATGGTACATGGATAGTGGCTGCTCAAAGCATATGACAGGAAGCAAGAACCAGTTCCTTTAACTTGAAGACCTCAAAGGGGGTAATGTCTCCTTTGGAAATGGGAAGAAAGGTAAGATCATTGGGGTTGGAAAGGTAGGTAAGACTGATTCTCACTCTATTGAGAATGTCTACTTGATAGATGGCCTAAAGTACAGTCTAATCAAGGTATCACAATTATGTGATAAAGGTAAATTGGTAGCATTCACCACTACCAAATATTTTGGGATAAATCTTACCATTGACAAGATTGTTTTGCAGGGAAAAAGAGTAAACAGTACATGCATTGTAGTTTTGTCCACACTTTCAGAAAATGAACTCACTTTCTTAAGTATGTTGGACAATGATCCCCTCCTTTGGCACAAGAGAGTTGGACATGCAAGTCTGATTCAACTCAACAAATTAGTCTCAGGATCTGGTGATAGGGCTGCCTAACATCAAGTTCAAGGAATACAAAGTTTGTGAGGCTTGTGCAAGGGGGAAGCATGTAAAATCCTCTTTTAAATGCAAGAAAGTGGTAAGCACCACCAGAATGATGGAAGTGGTCGACATGGATCTCTGTGGTCCACTGAGAACATTAAGCAGAGGTGGTAAAAGATATGTGATGGTGCTTGTTGATGATTACTCTAGGTTTACTTGGACATTATTTTTAACATCTAAAGATGAAGCATCTGACATGTTTACTTATTTTGTTAGAAAAACTCACAAACAACTAGGTAATCAATTTGCATCAATTAGGTCTACCATGGAACTGAATTTGAAAATGCTAAGTTTTCTAAACTTTTTGCATGCTACATAATAGTTGCATGACTAGATCTCTTGTTAAGGAGATTCCCTATGAGTCACTTAAAGGGAGAAAGCTAAATATATCCCATCTTAGGGCATTTATATGCAAGTGCTTTGTGCACAAAAATGGCAAAGACTCCCTAGGTAAGTATGATCCCATAAGTGATAAGGGAGTATTCTTGGGATATTCTTCATATGGTAAAGCTTATAAGATATACAGTAAAAGAACTATGTGTGTAGAAAAAAATGTATATGTTATTTAAAACTAAAATTCTTTCTGATAAGGTGGAACATGAAGATGAATCAATTGGGCTGGTAAGAAATTTAAATGATATCGCAACCCAGACTAAAGCTGCAACAGAAGAAGGAACATGTGATGGAACAGGTTCTTCTACCCAAGGCAACATGACAGGGGGAACTGACTAGAGAGTAACTGGTCCTTAAACCTCGAGGGAACTTGTCCATGAACCTATTTTTCAGTAACAAAATCAGGAAGGAACATCCAAAAAAATTGACACTCTTATTGCAACATCCACAAAATTGGCTATAGATGAACTTGGTTCATCTATTGATCAGAAGTTCTATAGGGGAATGATTTGTTCTCTTTTATATCTCACTACTAGCAGACCTAACAATGTGTGCAGTGTAGGTCTGTGCTCGATTTTAGGTTTTCTAGTTGATAGGAAGAGCAACCCAGGTATGGCACACTTCCTTGGTTCATGTCTTGTGTCATAGGCTATAAAAAGGCAAAATTCAATCGCCTTATCTACTGCTGAAGCAGAGTATGTTGCTGCTGCTTCATGTTGTGCTCAATTGCTGTGGATCAAACAACAATTATTGAACTTTGGAATTGATGTGGTTGCATCACTATTTTTTTGTGATAACACTAGTGCTATTAGTATGACAAAGAAACCGGTTCATCATAAGAGAACTAAGCACATAGATGTTAGGCACAATTTTTTTTTGAGGGACAACTATGAGAAAGGCTTGGCCACCGTGGAGTTTTGTGTTACTGACAAGCAAATTGCTGACAACTTTACAAAAGCCTTAAATAGAGATCACTTTAAGAGGAACAAGTTGGAATTAGGGATGATTAAGATCACCTAAAAGGACCAGTTCAAGGTTAAACGGAAAAAAATGAAAAAAAAATTGGTTAGAAAGTTTGTAAATTGTGTATAATTAGATTAAATATTGCTCAATTTCATACTTTCCATAGTATACCCTTGTGCCATGTGTTAAAATGACTCATTAATCTCTAATGATATTTTCTCTATTTTGGCAAATTTAGACTCCCACAAGAGAATTATCTGTGAAGAACCTGGTTCATCAAGGTAAAATGGTATGTTTTCTACACTTTGCATAATTTGAAACAACGATATTTGGATCATGAGCAGAGAGTCCCACCAAAAACTAAACTCCTTTTGGACTTATCTGTTACAAGTGAACCAGTCCCATTCAAAAGAGTCCAAACCAAATGGAAGTATCTAGATTTTAGGGATACACTCCAACGTCTCTTTAAAATTGAATTTCAGTTTCATTAAACTTCAATGAGTCTAAAAAGCTGTAGCTACCCCATGAATTATTTCTGTATATTGATCAACTTTAGTGTATTTCTTACCTTATCTCTCTCAAGCCATCAAAAATTCTCATTCTTCTTTCATCCTCCAAATACAAAGAATTCTAGAAATCTGAAGATCTAAGTCTGCTACTACTAAGGGGGAAGAAAGCAAGTATTCTGAAACTGAACAAGTATCTTCTGATTTTAAAGTTCCTCCTGAGACAATTTCTAAAGTTGCTGCAAAATTTGGAGAATAGATTTGTAGGATGTATAGCAGGTGTTGAGACTACATAATTTGGAGAAGTTGGTGGTAAAAATGAATAAGAAAAAAAGAGAGCAAGGGCGCTAGGAGTACTGTGAGGGGAAAGGGTACAAGAGTGGTTGATTCTTAACCTACTCCTATTGGTCTAACAAAAGAAACTGGTGCAATGGTTGTTTGGGGAGAGGAATTTACCGAAATAGACGAGAGTATGAGCAAAACAGGGGGAAGTGGGTCTGGCAAAGCTGCTGAGGGGTTGGTTCAACTTGGAAAAAATATAGATGAACTTGTTCCATCTGAATAGGAAACCCTCACGGACCTACTGATAGAGTTATCAATGGCACCAAAACTCATACCATTCCCTATGGTTTCATTCTCACAACTGCACTGCACATTTCAAGGTACTTGTGAAGAAGTAGGGTTAATACTCTACTTTCTTGCGATCATGAAGTCAATGTCATTCTTAATGAACATGGTTCATATAAAAAGACACCTATCAATAGCAAAGTTAGAGTCATGCTACAGGAGAGTGAGGCAAAGGATATTGAGATAGCAAGGCTGAAGAAACGATTGGTTGAGGTAGAATCTCAGAGAGATGTTCTCAGAACTGAACTTGCAAGGGAAAAGGAGAAAAATGATGAAATTCTTCAAGACATGCTGAAACTTCTCCAAGCAAATAACCCAGCCCCTGCCTCTTGCAAGCCTTAAATCCTAGCCTAGTGTAGATAAACCAGTGACCCAATTCGGAACATTTTATTTCTTTTGCTCATGTTTTCAGTATTTGTATTTCTTCTTATGCTTCGTGGTAGAATCTTATCAATCATCAATGAAATTCACTATTTTTTCTCTAACTATTTGTTTATATTTCTTTGATGGTTGAAATTCTTAGTTTGATCTATGATGATTAATCTATGTTTGCATTTGAAGTAGCCCAGTGGCCATGAGTAAACTTTAAAATCTAGTTATCTCACATTTTTTATGCAACTTTTCGATGACGCCAAAAGGGAGAAAAAGGTTGGGCTTTAAACAAGTGATGTTTACACTTTGAACAGTGATGTTTATAACCTAATGTACCTGGTTCTTGATGATAATTGATAAAATGAAAAAATGTTTCTAACATTGTGTTGATGTTGAGCTGAGTTGAAACAAGGCTAAGCTTATGAAAACCACAGAGTTTGTCATCATCAAAAAGGGGGAATTTGTTGGCCCAAGTAAAGGTTAGTTTTGAAGACTGACAAAGGAACTCATGATGAACCAGGTCCATCCCTCAAGTGCAAAAAAACAGGCAGATTTGAGCATGTGGGTTGCACGTGATGGAGATAAGCTTAACTTGGCGTATTTAATATCTTCTGATCAAAAAGGTTGCATAATTGATAAGGATAAGGACTCCTTAATCAAAGAGAACACTATTCAAGATAGGGAAGGAGTTAGAAGTTGAAATCAACTAGAACTCTTCCACCAAGGAAGAGTTGCATCATAACTCTAGTTATTTCTTCATCTACTAACTCCATAAATTGAAAGATGTTCTCACATGAAAGTGTTGCACAAAAACTCAGAAGTTAAACGTGAATTGGGAGCAAAATAGAAAGGCTTTTTGCAAGTAATTTGTGTGTGATTCAAGTGTGCAAACCTGAAGCTACATGAACCAAATTGAAGAACCAGCTCCATAAAGAGTTTTATGTGTCTCTCTTTATTTCTAGTTCAATTGTAGTAGGTGTTTTAATATTGTACCTTTCCAGCTTTTATAGAAGCAATTGTATTAGGTACTTTGAGTATTCAAGTTAGAGTTAACTTGAAGTTGTCACGGCAGTTAGAGGCTGGTTGCTACAATGGGATTAGAGTTAATACTTAGGTTTACAAAGAGATTTATAAATGCAATTTTGGCTCAGTAATTTTAGTGGATGTTTTGGAAAATCCTACTGAGTAGTAGGTCGTGGTTTTTTCACCTTTTGAGCCAGGTGTTTTCCACGTAAAAGTCTCTGTGTTCTTTATTTTCTGTAATTATTGTTTCGTAAACAACAGTAGTTAGTACACCTAGAAGAACCAGGTTCTTCTAGAGCGAAAATTGGGTGCCACACATATCCCCCCCCCCCCCCCATCTTATGTGGTATTGACGTTTAGAACATCAGTTCGGATCCTCTAAGGGATCAAGTTTAATCCATAGATAATAACTTGCTTATTGCCACGGTTTAAACTTGTAACTCAAAGCACATAAAGGGAATAGGGATAAGGATTCATATCAGAAACAAGGAAAAGGAAATCAACATGCTAGTTTAGGTATTTAACTCTGCAGAAGTAGTAAAGAGACATGGATATAGAAAGTTGTAAGTAAACACATTGTGGTGACGCTGAAAATTAAAATTAGGACATACCAGTTTCAAGGAAACAAATAGGGAAAAAGCAGTAGTCTTGTGAAAGTCAGAATGCAAACAAGAAAGAAGAATACTATTATATGTAGAAAAAGTTCTGAATTGTAAAATGTGTAGTGTAGGATTTTTAAATCGTCTCTGCTTTGTGAAAAAGGGTCGTATATTTATAGTGTAGAAAGAAGGCAGAAATAAGGTAAGAAAATAGTTTGAAAACTTATTGGCAATCAATTACACAAAGCTTCCCTTAATTAAGGGATTTAGATTCAAATAGGTAAAATCATTTAAGGAAAGGAATTAAATAAACACTTTGTGTAAAGAATACAATTGAGAGAAAATACATAAAGGTTATTTAAGGTCAGGATTTTGACAATACACAGTTTGTGCAAATAAGGCAAGGGAATCAATTAACAGCCAGTAAATCACAAGGTCCGTAATTTGGTATGAATGAAACAAGTCATAAAAGATGAAGAAGGGTTTTACCTAAGTCGAGTCACAAAGGAAATCAGTAAACGATGAAAAGAAATCAATCAAGCTATATTCAGAAGGAAGTTTACACTAATTGCAAATTTGAAAACCATTTAGAGGAAAATTTATCATATATAAGGAGCATGTGAGCTTGAAAGAAGACTGTCGTGTAAATCAGTAGAATAAATCCTGTGCAGAAGAGTTTAGCAAAAAGTTCAGCATTGTATGAAAACAAATGTCCAAAATCAGTTCAGAGACTCAAAGTCAGTCTAACAGAGTTAAGGGTTCTAAAATAAAACACTAGTTTGATCAAATCACATAATCAAACCTCGGCAGAACCCCCAGATTCTAGGGTTTCCACCTTGAATCAAGTACAGAGGTGAGGAGGCAAGCAGATGAATCGAAACATGTTTAGAGGTTTCAGAAAAGAACTGAAACTTCTAACATGCTTCTTCCAGCAATCTGAACTCATGAATAGCATGTAAATATAGTAGAAGAGTTCAAAGCAAACAGAGTAAAGAAACTAATTCGAAGCATGATGAGGAAAGACTGATAAGAATAGTAGAAGAAAGAATGCTTAAGAAGATCCTTTTAAAAGAGACATAAATAAGGTTCAGTAGAAAAAAAGAAAAAATGGTAAGAACACTTAAGAACACGGTAGAAGAATACAGTAGGCGAAACATAACAGACCATGGGAGAAAAAAATAGCAGAACATAGTAGAAAAGCATACAAGGACATAGTATAGAAAACATAGTAGATGACTTACATACAAGAACGGAATATAGAAAGCACAGTATAAGAATATACGTGGTAGAAGGAAAACATAAGAACACAGTAGAAGCAAATACACAGAAAAGAAAAGGAAAAGTAAGTCAAATAAACACTTAAGCATTTTCAGAAAATCCTAGATCGGAAAAGAAAGACTTTGAAAAGTAATTTTTGAAAGAAAAGTTAGGGAAATCGTTTGAAAAATCAAGTAGAGCATAGATACACAACAGATCTAAAAAAATCGGAGAAATTAATTCTTAAAATAGGCTAATATTGCAATTATATGCAATTTAGCTTTAAAAATACTAAATAAATTTGTAAAAATTACCTTAGCTATATTTTGGGATAAATATGAGAATAAAATAAACTAATCACCTAAATGATAATTTGAGAAATAATTATTGATTTTTGTATTGCTAAAATAGGGCAATAAATTGATTTATAAATCTTTTAAAAATTAGGAAAAATACTAAAACATTTGAACACACTTATATATGCATACATATGCTATTTTGAAAGTATTTTGCATATAAAAAATATACAGGAAAAAATTAGGTATCAACTACTGCCCCTCTTTACCCGGGAAGGATGAAAGAGTTATCGAGTAAAGATATGATGGCCAATTTGACTTAACAAAATGGTTTGAAGAATTTGACCGTGCTATTGTTCCCTAAGATGCCTACATATCACTGGTCTTACAGGAATCAGGCCACATGTAGTTCAGCGTCCGTCGGCGGAATATACCGATAGAGATGTTTCAAGAACGGACATGATATTTAGGTTGGGATTGATGGTTAAAGTCTAATAGGGCTGCGGTAACTGAAGCGGTATTGCTCCTGCTGAGACGGCCATTTCTAGCCGGTTTACTTGGAAATAAGCAATACAAGAGTATATTATGCAAAAATTTAAACATGATGCAGGTTCCCGTCGGACCGTGAATGCTGTCTTTGGACGGTTAGTATGACGTCCTCGGACCATGACGTCCTGGGCCATGAAGCATATGACAACGGATTTGCATGCCATGAAATGATTCTCTCGAGCTATGAGACTGATGCCTCCGAGCTATGATGCCTTTGAATAATGATATACAAAAGACGAAAGGGGTCCTAAGGCCATGGCATGGCGTTCTCGGGCTATGCGAATGGTGCCTCTGAATAATGACACCCTTAGACAATTTGGCGATCTTTTAGCCCATTAAATGCAATAGGTGGCGATCTTTCAGCCCATGAAAGCATAGATAAAGTGGCGATATTTCAGCTGATGCAGGTGTAAATAAAGTGGCGATCTTTCAGCCATGCAGGTGTGAATAAAGATATTGATATTTCTGTCGATCCAGATGTAAATAAAGTGGTGATATTTCAGCCATGAAAGACATGAATAAAACAGTGATATTTCAGTCATGCAAGATGTAAATAAAGTGGCGATACTTTAGCCACGGAGAACATGAATAAAGCGGCGATATTTTAGCCATGCAAGACATGAATAAAGTGGCGATCTTTCAGCCATGCAAGCTATAAATAAAGGTGGTGATATTTTAGCCATGAAAAATTTAAGTAAAATATCAATCTTTCAGCTGATGCAGATGGAGACAAAGGTGGCGATATTTTAGCCATGCAAAATGTAAGTAAAAATGGCAATCTTTCAGCCGATGCAGGATTTAAATGAAGTGGCAATTTTTTAGCCAATGCAAGACGTAAATAAAATCGGCGATATTACAGCCATGCAAAATGTAAGTAAAAATGGCAATCTTTCAGCAGATGCAGGATTTAAATGAAGTGGCGATTTTTCAGCCGATGTAGATTGAGATCGAGCTTAGTCTCGGAAGGCGGAATGGTAATCTTATGCAATGCAGGAAATGTAGATGGAGGTAGAGCTTACCTCGAAAGGCAGAATGGTAGCCTTATGCAATGCAAGAATGCAGATTGAGGTAGAGCTTAACCTCGGAAGGCAAAATGGTAGCCTTATGCAATGCAAGAATGTAGATGGAGACAGAGATTAGTCTCGGAAGCCAGAATAGTAGCCTTATGCAATGCAGGAAATGTAGATGGAGGTAGTGCTTAACCTCAGAAGGCAGAATGGTAGCCTTATGCAATGCAAGAATGCAGATGGAGACAGAGCTTAGTCTCGGAAGGCATAATGGTAGCCTTATGCAATGAAAGAATGCAGATGGAGATAGAGTTTAGTCTTGTAAGGCAGAATGGTAGCCTTATACAAGATATAAAAGGCGAATAGTAATAAAATTTCTTAGCTGATAGCTGATAGCTGGTAGCTGATCGTGATATTGTGGCTGCTGGGGATATTGTATGTGGATAGCGACTGTGAATAGGTGTGATAGTTCTGAGAGTTGTGTTCTTGAACAGTATGAGTGTATAATATATGTTTTTGCGACTTGGGTTCCTGAATACAAAGAAAATTCGTGAGTTTTGTAAAGGGGAAAGGTTAGTTCGTGTCCCCGCCGACCTTGCTTGACCTGATTGGCCATGTTCCGATGATACAGTATGTATCATTGGGGTTGCATTGCTAAACAAAGCAGACATACATACGTTTGTAAAAAATATGATATGAGTATA
The DNA here is from genome assembly GCA_026770625.1 of Nicotiana glauca. NCBI lineage: Eukaryota > Viridiplantae > Streptophyta > Magnoliopsida > Solanales > Solanaceae > Nicotiana > Nicotiana glauca. The sequence continues at coordinate 185,177 of MU786917.1, read as the reverse complement.
TTTTTAAGAAATATTTTTTTGGATGAACCGACGACTATGACGTGGTTCAGGACATTGCAACCCCTCTCACTTTCAAATTTTGAGGGTCCTCCTCAAAATTCTGCCCCAGTTTATTGGGTTGCTGCCTCTATCAGTTTCTTGCGGTGATTAGCTGAAATTACTTTAAAATTTAGAGGGTCCTCCTCAAAAAATTTTCTCAATTTCCAATTGCGGAGGGGAAATGAAAATTCAAATTATAACCGAACCCTTAAGGCTGACTACGCATCCCCTCTTAAACGGGAATCGGGTCAGATGTAGTTCAAATTACATCCTATAGGAAAACATTAGATTACACATAGTAATGCTTGACTGCATCTGAATTGATTGGTTTTGGCCAAACTTCTTCGTCCATTTATGCAAGTATAAGGGCTCCTCCTGTCAGAAACTGATGAACCATGTATGGACCTTGTCAATTGGGATAGAATTTCCCTTTGGTTTCATATTGATGGGGGAAAATGTTCTTTAACACGAGCAGCCCCAATGGGAACCGTCTTGGTTTGACTCTCTTGTTGAAGGCTCTGGACATTCTATCTTGATAAAGCTAATAGTGGCAGACTGCATTCGTTATTTTACCATCTATAAGAGCCAGCTGCTTGTAGTGACTTCTCACCCATTTTGTGTCGTCGAGCTCAGCTTCTTGTATGATCTTTAAGGAAGGAATTTCTACTTCGGCGGGAATAACTGCCTTTGTACCATAAACTAACATATAGGGAGTTGCCCCAGCTGATGTGCGGACTGTGGTGTGGTACTCCAATAAAGTAAATGGTAGCTTCTCGTGCCACTGCTTATGCTTCTCTACCATTTTCCTTAGTATCTTCTTGATGTTTTTGTTGGCGGCTTCTACAGCTCCGTTCATCTGAGGCCTGTAGGCTGTGGAATTTTTGTGTTTGATCTTGAAGGTTTCACACATAGCTTTCATTATGTAACTGTTGAGGTTAGAGCCATTATCAATAATGATTGACTCTGGAATCCCGAACCGACACACGATACGGTCGCGGACAAAGTCTGCCATGACCTTCTTAGTCACTGTTTGTAGGATGCTGCTTCGACCCATTTGGTAAAATTGTCAATTGCCACTAGGATGAATCTGTGTCCATTGGAAGCGGCAGGTTCGATGGTCCAATAACATCCATTCCCCAAGCGGCGAACAGCCATTATGAGCTTATTGCATTAAGCTCATTTGGAGGTACCTTTATAATGTCTGCATGTACCTGACAGCGGTGGCATTTCCGAACGTACTGGATGCAGTCTGTCTCCAACGTCATCCAAAAGTAACCAGCATGAAGGATCATCTGTGCCAAAACAAACCCGTTCATATGTGAACCGCAGGTATGGATTTCTTCTAGCAGTTTAGATGCTTCCTTAGCATCGACACACCTTAATAATCCCAAATCAGGAGTCCTCCTATATAGGATTCCTCCGCTGGGAAAGAAATTGTTAGACAATATTCGAAGTGTGCGCTTCTGAGTAGTATTTGCAAGCTCTGGGTACTCTCTTTTTGCCAAATATTCTTTGATGTCATGAAACCAAGGTTTTCCATCTGCTTCTTCTTCGACATGAGCACAGTAGGCTGGCTGATCATGGATTTTCATCGGAATAGGATCAACGAAGTTAGAATCTGGATGCTATATCATGGATGATAGGGTAGCAAATGCATCCGCAAACTCATTCTGGATTCTGCGAACATGCTGGAACTCTGTCTTTGTGAACCTCTTTCTCAACTCCTGCACATGGTGCAGATAAGGGAGTACCTTGGAATTCTTGGTCGCCCATTCTCCTTGTACCTGATGTAAGTCCCCAATTACTAGAAACTCTTGGATGTTCTTGTCAATGGCCATCTTGAGCCCTAAGATGCAGGCTTCGTACTCGGCCATATTGTTGGCGCATGGAAAATTGAGTTTGGCGAACACCAAATAATGCTGACCGATTTCTGATACTAGGACTGCCCCTATGCCAACTCCTTTGAAATTCGCTACTCCGTAGAAAATCATTCTCCAACCATCATAGGACTCTACAATACCTTCTCCTATGAATGATACCTCTTCATCTGGAAAATACATTTTCAGGGGTTCGTATTCTCCATCCACATGGTTTTCTGGAAGGTGATCCGCTAGTGCCTGTCCTTTGATTGCTTTATGTAGATGATGTCGAACTCACTCAATAGGATTTGTCGCTTGGCTAGCTTGCCAGTGGGCATGGGCTTTTGAAAGGTGTACTTCAAAGGATCCATCCTTGATATGAGATATGTCGTATAGGCACAGAAGTAGTGCCTCAGCTTCTGAGCCACCCAAGTTAGAGCACAGCAGGTGCATTCTAACAGAGAATACCGGGCATCATACGGGGTAAATTTCTTACTGAGATAATAAATGGATTGTTCCTTCTTTCCCCGTTTCATCATGTTGCCCTAGGACGGAACGAAAGCACCATCTAATACTACGATGTAGAGTAACAGAGGTCTACTGCCTCAGGCGGAACTAAGACTGGTGGTGTTGATAAGTATTCCTTGATTCTGTCGAAAGCTTTCTGGCAGTCATCAGTCCATTCGGTGGCGGCATCCTTCTTCAACATTTTGAAGATCAGCTCACAAATAATTGTAGATTGTGCTATGAACCGGTTGATGTAGTTAAGTCTCCCCAAGAAACTCATTACATCCTTCTTGTTCCTCGACCGTGGCAATTCTTGAATGGTTTTGATCTTTGATGGATCCAGTTCTATTCCCCGATGACTCACAATAAGGCCATGTAATTTTCCAACAGGAACCCCGAATGCACACTTTACGGGATTCAATTTCAGATTGTATCTTCTCAGTCTATTGAAAAACTTCCTCAGATCTTCCATGTGATCAATGGCTTTCCTGGACTTAATGATGAAATCATATACGTATACTTCGATCCCCTTATGTATCATATCATGGAAAATGGTAGTCATGGCCCTCATGTAGGTGGCCCCTGCATTCTTTAACCCAAATGGAATCATCTTGTAGCAGTACATTCCCCATGGCATAATGAAAGCCGTTTTCTCAGCATCTTCTTCATCCGTCCAGATCTGATGATACCCCGTGAAACAATCTACAAATGATTACAACTCGTGCTTGGCACAATTGTCAATCAGGATATGTACATTTGGAAAGGGGAAGTCGTCCTTCGGACTGGACCGGTTGAGATCCCGGTAGTCAACACAGACTCTGACCTTCCCATCCTTCTTCGGTACTGGCAAAATGTTGGCTAACCATGTCGGATATTCAACTACCGTGAGAACCTTAGCTTTGACCGGCTTAGTGACTTCTTCCTTGATTTTCAAACTCATATCTGGCTTGAACTTTCCGAGCCTCTATTTTACTGGTGAACAAGTTGGATCAGTTGGCAATTTGTGAGCCAAAATAGATGTATTCAGACCAGTCATGTTGTCGTACGACGAGGCGAATATGTCCTCATATTCTCTTAGAAATTTTGTGTATTCTCTCTTTTCTGATGGTGACAAATAAACATTGATTCGTGTTTCTTTGATGTTTTTTGCATCCCCCAGGTTAACGATCTCAGTCTTATCCAGGTTGGAATTAGGTTTGTTCTTGAAATTCTCAACTTCTTTAATAATCTCTTCCGGTATATCATCTTCCTCTGAATCTATGTCCATTAGTTGTGTTGTCTCATTGCATGTCACAGTCATTGGTTCACCAAGATAAGTAATAGTAATGCTGTATAAGTAAAGTAATGAGAGAAAATAATAAGAGTAAGCTTTATAAGAAAACTGTAATGCTTTGATAAATTCCATAACTGTTTTGAACGTTGGAGCTCTTTCTTACGAAAATAAAAAATGCGAAAGGAAAGTAAACTAGTAAAATAAAATAGTGCATGATGCTTGTTCAGCCTTGCTACCCCAAGGCTTGCCGGGCTCTAGTGGTTCTGATAGTCCAGTTATTGAGGCATTCTCCTCTGCTTACAGCCTGTATGGAAGGGCCTTCCTCCCCCTCCTCCTAAAAAATGACACAACAATCCATGTCATCGTCTTCTAAGAACAAATTCCTTACTGCTGTCAGTGCTTCCTTTTCTTCTGACCCATAGATAACTTTGGCCAGTTGGAAAGTCTGTTCCAAGCGTGGTATTGACTGCTCCAATGGATAGTAAGGACCACGCCATGGTGGTGACCAGTGGTTGAATTCCTTCCAAGTATAATCTTATACCAATCCGAAGGTGGTGCCATGTTTCTTGTGCTTGATGAGCTTAGAGATGCCTTGGAGGTTCTTACCAAGTCCCTTGCTAGGTTCATACCCTCTCCAATTTAATATGCTTTCAATCTTGTTATCCCACCATTTGTCTTTATCAACGGCGTTGACTCACTCGATGTGGTGGTAAGTTTCCCCGCCTATCGTTATTTTGCCTCCAATTGCTGGAATGGTCTGGCGACTGTATATATAGGATTGCTACTGTCGCCGTGAATGATCATGTCACGACCCAAAATTCACTAAGTTTCGTGGTCGCACCGGACACCGATGTCAGGCAAGCCAACTAGAATACTTAATTAAATTCTCGTTATAATAATTTTTTAAAAATATTTCTTTTATACAATTTAAACAAGACTCGGTATATTCCTCCGAATGAATAATGAAATATTTAAACAACTTGTAAGATTTTCCGAAAAAATCCAAATACATCCCCAGAACCCGGTGTCACAAGTACATGAGCAACTACTGATAAGGAAAATAAAATACAACCTCAGTCCCAAATACGGTGGACAAGGAATAAAATACAAAGGCTGAAAGGAACGAGAGTAACTGCGGTCGCCTCGAATGATGCAGCTCACCTAGTCCCAGAAACATCCGTGCTGCTACGCCTAGTAGGCTGCTAGAGGTATATATACCTGTGCAACAAAAATGCACAGAAGTGTAGTATGAGTACGTAATAAACGTGTACTCAATGAGTATCCTGCCTAATCCCGAAGGGGTAGAGATGAGATGGTCAACTTTGATGCTCTCTAATAGTCCAATAATGATTCATCCTTAATATGTATATATTAAATAGTGGATTTATTTTATTAGCATGATTTTTAATTCAGATAGAGGAAACAAGTGAAAACGAAATTCTTTCATAGGAAAATTTCCAGAATTCCTTTTAAATATAATCCAAATATTTTTAAGCCATAAAAGGGCAATAATAACTTAATTAAGTTTAGGCAGCAACACAAGCATGCGCAAATCACACCGAGGCGACGGCCCGATCGAACAGAAATAAATATGCACTTGCCGAGGGTCGACAGCGCGCCTATAGATGCATATATTATTCTGCCGAGGCGTTCGGCCCATTCCAAAATAAACACACACAGACAGACAATCAGTCAATAAGTCAACATGGAGCAATTATCCAAGAAAGGCCAATTCTCTTTAAATAATTTGAGAAAAAGAAGCTTAAGTCTTTTTTTTTTTTTAGAAATCCATTTATAAATTTAATGTGATTTAAGAAATTCAAGCCATCAATGGATTCACAATTAATCCAAATATAACATACTTTGGGGTATTAGACTACCCGGACAATAGCATAATAGTAGCTACGCACGAACTCTCGTCACCTCGCGCGTACGTAGCCCCCACAAATAGGAGTACATAACCAATTTAACTCACCTATGGGGTAAATTTCCCCTTACAAGATTAGAAAGGAAAGTCACCTCGCTCCGAAGACTCAAAACCGACATTCCCCGCCCTTCCGAAGACTCTACTTGATGCACCATGCTCCAAAACTAGCCAACGGTCACGCAAATCCATTAATATATGCTCAATTATTCATTATAATCTAATTTATAGCAATTCCCAACTCCGATCGAAAAGTTGACCAAAACGCCCTCAGGCCCACGTGCCCAGAATACGAAATTTTTTGAACATAAAGATTACCCATGACCTTATGAACTCAAATATATAAATTTTAACTAAATTCCATACCCAAAATTGTGACTAATTTCCAAGAATATAATTTTCTAGGTTTTCCACCAAAACCTCAATTTTTATACTAATTTTCATGCCTAAATCCACCCAAAATTGATGTATTTAACTCAAAATAGGCGAGGATAACTTACCTCAATCATTGATGATGAAAATCCCCTCTTAAAGCTCCCCAAAATCGCCCCAAGCCATGAAAAATGAGAGAAATGAACTCAACCCACGATTTAAAACAACCTTGCTGCCTCCAAGTACTTCCGCTTCTGCGGAAGCCATACCGCATCAGTGGTTCCGCTTATGCGGCTCCTTCCCAAGCTCCCCTTTCTCGTTCTGCGATGCTCCTTCCACAGATGCGGTCCCGCTTATGCGAAACTTTGACCGCATCTGCGGTCCTCTCCATAATGCATTCTTCCACTTCTGCGACTTCATTTCCGCAGATACGGTCCTGCTTCTGCGGAACCTTGACCGCATCTGCGGTTCTCGCACCCTTGATCAAAAATCGCTTCTGCCGCTCCCCTTCCGCTTCTGCGGTATCGCTTCTATTGTCACTCCACCGCAGAAGCGAAAATACCAGCAACCACACTCATTCAGCTCTTTTTCAACTTCTACATTTGATCCGTTAACCACCCGAAATCAACCCGAGGCCACCGTGACCTCAACCAAACCTACCAACCAATCCCAAAACACATTACGGACTTGCTCGAGGCCTCAAATCAAATTAAACAATGCTAAAATAATGAATCAACCTCTAATCCAAGCTTTATGAACTTTAGAACTTCCAACTTCTACTTTCGATGCTTAAACCTATCAAATCACATCCGATTGACCTCAAATTTTAAAAAGAAATCATATTCGACATTACGGACCTACTCCAAATTTCGGAATTGGATTACTACCCCGATATCAAAAAGTCCACTTCTGGTCTAACTTCTCAAAACCCTTCAATTTTCAATCTTTAGCCAAATTGCTTCAAAATGACCTACGGACCTCCGAATTCACTTCCGATCACGCTCCCAACTCCAGAATCACCATACGGGGCTATTCACAGTCTTGGAATCCCAAACGGACATTGATAGCACTGAAATGCACTTCAAACAAAACTTATGAAATTTCTTCCAAAATGCTAACTTCCACAATATGTGCCAAAACTCTCCCGGGTTATCCAAAACCCAATCCGAGCATACGCCCAAGTTTGAAATGATCATACGAACCTGCTGGAACCTTCAGATCCCAATTTCGAGGTCGTTTACTAAAAATTCCCATCCTAGTTCATTCTTTCAACTTTAAGCTTCCGAAATAAGAATTCCCTTCCCAAATAAACTCTGGACTTCTCGAAATTCAATTTCGACAATGCGTACAAGTCATAAGCCTCAAAGGAATCGAACCGCACGATAAGGAAACAAAGGAGGGAAGTACTCCTAACAGCCCTGTATCCTCCTGAGGATAAGTACAGACGTCTCCGTACCGATCCGCGAGACTGTACTAGACTTGCTCATGACTCGTGAGATCGACAGGAACCTAGTGCTCTAATACCATGTTGTCACGACCCAATATCCACTAAGGGTCATGGTGGTGCCGGACACCGATGACACGCAAGCCAACTAGAATACTTAATTAAATTCTCGTTATAATAATTTTTAAAAAATGTTTCTTTTATACAATTTAAACAAGACTCAGTATATTCCTCCGAATGAATAATGAAATATTTAAACAACTTGTAAGATTTTCCGAATAAATCCAAATACATCCCCAGAACCCGGTGTCACAAGTACATGAGCAACTACTGATAAGGAAAATAAAATACAACCTCAGTCCAAAATACAGTGAACAAGGAATAAAATACAAAGGCTGAAAAGAACTGCACTAACTGCGGTCGCCTCGAACGATGCAGCTCACCTAGTCCCAAAAACATCCGTGATGCTACACCTAGTAGGCTGCTAGAGGTATATATACATGTGCAACAAAAATGCATAGAAGTGTTGTATGAGTATGTAATCAACGTGTACTCAGCGAGTATCCCGCCAAATCCCGAAGGGGTAGAGACGAGATGGTCAATTTTTACGCTCTCTAATGGTCCAAAAATGATTCATCCTTAATATGAATATATTAAATGGTGTATTTATTTTATAAGCATGATTTTTAATCTAGATAGAGGAAACAAGTGAACGCGAAATTCTTCCATAGGAAAATTTCCAGAATTCCTTTTAAATATAATCCAAATATTTTTAAGCCACAAAAGGGCAATAATAACTTAATTAAATTTGGGCAGCAACACAAGCATGCGCAAATCACCCCGAGGCGATGACCCAATCCAACAGAAATAAATATGCACTTGCCGAGGGTCGACGGTGCGCCTATAGAAGCATCTATTAATCTGTCGAGGCGTTCAACCCTTTCCAAAATAAACACACACAGACAGACAATCAGTCAACAAGTCAACATGGAGCAATTATCGAAGAAAGGCCAATTGTCTTTAAATAATTTGAGAAAATGAAGCTTAAGTCTTTTTTTTTTAGAAATCCATTTATAAATTTATTGTGATTTAAGCAATTCAAGCTATCAATGGGTTCACAATTAATTTAAATATAACATGCTTTTGGGTCCTAGACTACCCGGACAATAGCATAATAGTAGCTACGCACGGACTCTCATCACCTCGTGCGTATGTAGCCCCCACAAATAGGAGTACATAACCAATTTAACGCACCTATGGGGAAAATTCCCCCTTACAATATTAGAAAGGAGACTCACCTCGCTCCGAAGACTCAAAACCGGCATTCCCCGCCCTTCCGAAGACTCTACTTGATTCACCACGCTCCAAAACTAGCCAACGGTCACGCAAATCCATTAATATATGCTCAATTATTCATTACAATCTAATTTATAGCAATTCCCAACTCCGATCGAAAAGTTGACCAAAAAATGCCCTCTGGCCCACGTGCCTGGAATCCGAAATTTTTCGAAGATTAAGATTACCCATGACCTTAGAAACTCAAATATATAATTTTTTTACTAAATTCCAAACCCAAAATCGTGGCTAATTTCCAAGAATATAATTTTCTAGGTTTTCCACCAAAACCTCAATTTTTATGCTAATTTTCATGCCCAAATCCACACAAAATTGATGTATTTAAATCAAAATAGGTGGGGATAACTTACCTCAATCATTGATGACGAAAATCCCTTCTTGAAGCTCCCCAAAATCGCCCCAAGCCATGAAAAATGAGAGAAATGAACTCAACCCACAATTTAAAACAACCTTGTTGCCTCCACGTACTTCCGCTTCTGCGGAAGCCATACCGCAACAGCGGTTCCGCTTATGCTATTAAAATGCTGCTTCTACAGCTCCTTCCCAAGCTGCCCTTTCTCGCTTCTGCGATGCTCCTTCCGTAGATGCGGTCCCGCTTCTGCGGAACTTTGACCGCATCTGCGGTCCCCTCCATAATGCATTCTTACGCTTCTGCGACTTCTTTTCCGCAGATGCGGTCCCGCTTCTATAGAACCTTGACCGCATCTGCAGTTCTCACGCCCTTGATCAAAAACTGCTTCTGCGGTCACTCCACTGCAAAAGCAAAAATACCAGCAACCAGATTCCTTCAGTTGTTCTTCAACTTGAAAATTTGATCCGTTAACCACCTGGAATCCACCCGAGGCCCCCGGGGCCTTAACCAAACCTACCAACCAATCCCAAAACACGTTATGGACTTGCTCGAGGCCTCAAATCACATTAAACAACGCGAAAATGACGAATCTTCTTTCGATACTTAAACCTATCAAATCACGTCTGATTGACCTCAAATTTTACACACAAATCATATTCAACATTACGGACCTACTCCAACTTTCGGAATTGGATTCCGACCCCTATATCAAAAAGTCCACTTCCGGTCAAACTTCTCAAAAACCTTCAATTTTCAATCTTTAGCCAATTGGCTTCAAAATGACCTACGGACCTCCGAATTCACTTCCGATCGCGCTCCCAACTCCAGAATCACCATACAGAGCTATTCACAGTCTCGGAATCCCAAACGGACATTGATAACACTCAAATTAACTTCAAAGCAAACTTATGAAATTTCTTCCAAAATGCTAACTTCCACAATAGGCGCCAAAACTCTCCCGGGCTATCGAAAACCCAATCCGGGTATACCCCCAAGTCCGAAATCAGCATATGAACCTGCTGGAACCTTTAGATCCCGATTTCGAGGTCGTTTACTCAAAATTCCCATCCTAGTTCATTCTTTCTACTTTAAGCTCCCGAAATAAGAATTCTCTTCCCAAATCAACTCTGGACTTCTCGAAATTCAATTCCGACCACATGATCAAGTCATAATACCTGAAATGAAGTTGTTCATGGCCTCCGACTACTGAACGAAGCCGTAGTACTCAAAACGATCAGTCAGGTCATTACATTCTCTCCCACTTAAACATATGTTCATCCTCGAACATGCTGAGAACTATACGGAAGTAGTCTGAAATCACTGTTTAGCACCTCATGCACCTTCCCGTGCTACCACAACTTAGCTGAGCACATTAGCTCGATAAATTCTGAAGATATTCCATTTTTATTCAAGAAAATAAGCCTTAGAGCCCGATTCCAACATCCGGAATCCTATGCCAGGTCCGGTGTCACGACCCAAAATTTGAGGAGCACGGCCGGCGCTCAACCGAGTAGACCCGACTGAGCAAGCCTGGCAAGTTTCGTGCATACTACCCAACCCAACTGATAATTAAATAAGGGATGGGCTTCATTAATCAAATTCTATCAACATATTATTAATGATTTCCATTTCCGTTTCATTAGCAACATCATTTCGCCACTTTAAGGGTATTACAAGTTATAAACTTATATACATCATTGCCAAACATCAATATTTTCTATTTTTATTTTCCAATACCCGACGCTACCCACAACCTGTCTACGGAGCCTCTAAATATAACCGAAGAATAATACAGAAATGCCAGCAACAAGGCTCCGACTATACCTTATACAAATACAGAAAAAATAAGACTATGGGAAGAACAACGGCATAATCCACGCAGGGCCCCGAGGGGAAAAGGGCTCACCAATACAGCTGACGGAAAGCAGAGGAGGTGCTACTGCCGGTGGATTGGAGTGCCTGCTATAGATCCACCTACAATAACAACACGAATGTAGCGCCTCCGGTAAAATGGACGTCAATACATTTGAATTGTACTGGTATGTATAACTAAACACCATTTTACTAGAAAGAACTATCAAACATATGCAAGCAAATAATATGGTCAAATCAAAGAAGCAATTCATATAATCTTTCATACAATTTCCACAACATAGAATAGGGCATTTCTGTCACATGTTCACCACTGTTCTCATTACCACCGCCATCTCGAGCGGAGTCCGGTCACGACCCGACCGACTAGGTCCCCTCATTGGAGGCATTACTCTCAATCAATATTTCATTTCCTTTATCTGGAATTCAATATCAGCACATTACCACCATGTGTGCAGCATGGTGTCCGATCACGACCCGATCGGCTAGGTCACCTTATTGGAGGCATTACTCGATTCTCATTTATCAACGCCTTCAAATTTTTATTTCCACACATATCATAACAATTCCGGGGCACTCATGTCCACCATCATCACATCGTTTTCCCTTTCCAACATTCGTTTTACAAGTTATGATCATAGACACATATATCAAAGATAATTCAAGTTTCAATCACAAATAGTGAGCACATAACTAGCATGAATAATTTTTTGTTTCGATGTCGTCTTATAGCCCAAATATTTCAATACATAACCGTTCTTTTCATCATTATATAATTATCAAGATTGGTATGTTATACACATTGAGGCACACCCGTCATGTAAACATGTAGATAATTGCAAATCAATTAACACACAGCCACAATCGATACATTCACTAATACGACCTTACCACACGTTCGTAAGCACTAACAGAGCTCGATTTCTAATAAAAGGGTGTTTTAGCCATGCATAACTCAATAAAGATTTTCCTTACTCTTTTACAAATTTTCGAAACTTTTAGCGCTTCGATCTATTGAGCAAGAATTACAAATTAATCGATAATCAGAGACGAAACTGAAGTTCTAGCTTGGTTCGAGCATATCATCAAACACTAAAGGTGCACTATGACCTTAGGCCCCTTTTGTGAGGAATTTCTATCATTTTGTATCCCCAATTGCCTCTTTTTTAATTTTACTACTTTCCAATACTCTATGGTGGTATGCATGCAAGAGATTCATTCTCATACCCATGAATTACTTCCCTAATGACCCCATATGGCTAAGTATACAAATATGAGCTGAGGTGATGGAGCCTTACCTCTTGGGATGAAGATTCGGGAGCCTTCACTTGATTTTCTTCAATGATTTAGCCCAATCTTATGAAGTAATTTGATGGGAGACTTTCCCTCTCTAAGAACCCTCTTCCTCTCTCTAGAAATGCTCAAAAGAATGATCAAAATGAGCTATAACACCGGATATATCGATATAGAAGTCGGGTTAAAAATTAGAAAATTGGAGCCCCGAGTCAAATTTGCGGTCGCATTTGCGATCGCAGAGTTAACATGCGGTCCGCATAATGGACCGCAAAATTCTCCCCAAAAACTAAACACTCTGACTCCGTCTGCACTAAGAATGCGGTCCGCATTCATGTTCTGTGGTCGCCAAGTGCACCGCAGAACTGACCCTCGCAAAAGTCAAAGGAAAATATGCGACGACTATGCGGTCCGCATTTCGATTATGCGACCGCATTCTGGACCGCATTTCTTGCATTTTTCTGGAAACTTATTCTTGACTTTTTAATACATTATTCAATCCAAAAAGGTCCGCGCCACAGCGAGCAAGCTCGCCGCGAAGCATATTTACTAATTTCTAACACATGATCCTAACTTGGCACCACGGGATCCGGGTTTTTGAGTATGGATTTCATGGGGCCTTACATCCGGTTTCTAACATACGGCCACCATATCAATCACTACACGCTGTACTCAAACATGACTGCTTAACTTTGCTGGATTCTTACTTTGCAACACTTAGTCGACAGGATCACCATAATATTCTCTGATCAACTTAGCCAAAAATTAAACGAATCAGATGCTCCCATTGCACCTCATGACATGCAAGTCTTACTCTAACTCTTACAATACCGCCACGACGGATGAGGTGTGCCCAAATTCATAATCAACTACCGAGTCAACCAATTATTGAGTCTATACTTCTGACAAGAAAGATTACCACATTCTGAACCTAATAATGACCTTTGCTCCTTAATATACTTCATATAATCAGATTGCACTGATCTTAAATGCCATAATCTCGTCTCACCCAGTACGAACTGCTCAGGCAATAAGCCACTCCGAATGCGATCAAAAGTCTCATATGACGCCATAATGTGCCAATAGGCCACCAATCCGAACACGACACCAATAGTAAATCAAACTCATGAAGGATTACCTAACCCCCGCACTAATACGGACTTTTCTTAGAAGATAAGAAGCGAAACACACAAAAATAGCATATAGAAAACTAGACTCGACATCACACTGTTGCGGCGCAAAACCCGATCCAAATAATATACCCATGGCGGCGTGCCACCCGATCCACACATAGATCTCACATAAAGAGATTGAACTTCGAGCTAAATCTTCTCATTACAATAAAAATATGGAATTTTGATCGTAAGCATGCCAAGTGCATAATACCATCCCTGAGAAAACACATAGCGGTATAGGCTACAAAACTCAAGCACAACTGAGGTGCGATACAAGATCTAATTCTCAAGAGCCATCCTGCTCACATAACATTATTGCTACGCAGAACCTTAACGCAAAAGAGTTTACCAAGCTGTCTGATAACTCATACGACATAATACATCATTAGCTGGAATAGCTGATGACAAAATAACACCCCGACTGTTCCTCCATAGGAACGCTCACTGAAACGAACACAACTGGCCTGATATAAAGCCCTGTTCACATATATAAATCAATCCATTGATCTCAAGCCGATTTCTGATTGCACCCACTTGGCGAATAACATTTCAAAGGTCCACAGTAACTCCCTTTTACTCATAAAATATAAGAACAACCATCATAACCGGAGCAACCTCCTTGGTTCATAAGCCAATAAACAGAGTGCCCTCCAGGCCTAAATTCTCAAATTAATGATATTACCACAATCCTCATACTTGGTCTAAATCTTTAGTCAATCAAGTGACTACATGTCACACTTATACAATCTTCCCATGGGATACACTCATACAATCGTCCAAAATAAATAACGTGTCCGCTCATCCAAACCATCAATCGCACTAACACTGAAAAGCGATCAAAAATCCTTAACCAGGATGCAAAGCCTTTTTCACAAAACATCGATCTCAGGTGGCGCTGAAAACAACACCAATTTACTTTAATCATTCACCCCTTTCCTTGCTCATCTGAGCCCGTGACATCCTTACCAGCACCAAACTGCAACCTTAATCCTCACTTCGAATTTCTATGCTACTCACTGTACCCAACGTGCTAATATACGATGGAACACGATTTTCATCATAACTCCAAAATCATTAATATTTTAACACTTCATCATTTACGAACTTATCACTTAACTCACTTCAGGAGAATCATAGCAACACATAGGTAAATTCCCATAACCGTAGGATGTGCAAATCTCTAAGTAGTGGTCCAGGCCACCACAGTCATTCCGCAATCCACTTCCACTTAACAATCCATAACAGAATAATGCTTCTGAATAATATCAATTATGGCGGCCGACAAGCCTCACACGTACCGCCACAAATCGTACACATAACTTGATCACGCGGAATGAACTGATCGCTGGCCCCAATATGCCAATCCAACTATGGCTAATCATTCTACCTCTTTCCAATTTATCCTTGCTTGCCTTAGAAGTAATACTAACTCCATCCAACACATAACATACTCCATCTACACTTACCCCGAGTGACCTTGAATCACGAGACCAGGCTGTCTCAATTCCCACGAACTATTTCATAAAACCTAAATGCTACACCACAAGCCAGACATCCCAGAACATTCTGTGCCTCTTCTCAGAAACTGCTACAAAGCTTGATTCTTAATTGTACCTATAAGCTCGACATCATTAGGCACCACACTTTACCTCTTAAATTCAGTAGGACCGTTACTGAGAGCCACCCGCGCTGACTTGTTCCCGAATTTAATCCACTCCATAAATCTTATAACACACGAATACCCTCTCGATGAAGCACCCGGCGAAATCACTTCCTATGAAACCTGCATCTATACGGGGCATAAATCCTGAATCTTTTCCCAAAGTTCGAACATGAGCCAACAAGGCCAACCATAGCATGCATTCCACAATTCATCTACTCAATATACCACTTATGGTCTTTTTTTGTAGCTAAGATAACCCATCAAGGTATTAATAACTGGAAACCTCACAAGTAGCTAACTATGCAACCCAAAATCATAAGCAGTGGGGCTCTCCCACTTAGCTTGAAGCCATTAACACATAACGTTGGAATTCACCCAAATTCTTTACCTCTTATTTCCATAAACTTGCGCAATCATCCACCACAAATTCTCGGAATCCTTTTGTAAATCCCCATCTTTCGTATTCTGAATCATCATCCACATTTGCACGACCGATCTCTTTGTTGGATAACCAATATAATTCCTTGTAGAAGATTCGCCAACCACGCGACCGCTAACTTGCTCACGGGGAAATAACCCGCCTGTGGAAATCACCTCCCGACACCTTCCAATGCTGCTGCACGGGATACAATCACCATGACATCAATAACCAAATCCTGAGTCCAAGCTAACTTTCTAGCTACGCCAGTCCATTTATCCCTTGTGGACATCAATTAAATGTGCATCAACACCTTTCGAATTCCGAGTTATGCTACATCCTTCTTCATTTCAAGTAGCTCCTTTCCATCATACCAAATCTCCTTCCGCGTAACAACCCATGCTTCAAATTAAACCTGCAGACTTCAATTGCCTGTCACTAAATTCCCAGATCATTCCAAACTCTCCTTATGCGCGTAGTCATACAACTAATAAGTCCTATACAGCTCCACCACTCTCCCACTTTGGGCAAACTCGCTCCTTTAATCAGCTGCTCGACCTACGCTTCTTATACCTGGCCCTTTAGAAGTTCAAAACTCCGCCTGACACTTCCCACATGTTTTCTCATCTTTTATTGCTCAGTTGTTGCCTTAATAAAATGTATCTTCCTGGAACTTGAATCCACAATTTGTTACTGACTTTAAACTTTTCCGAAGGTTGTCTTTCTCGAACCGTCAACATTTGAAATACTGATTCAATCCTAAACCACCGCACCATGCGATATCTGACAGTCATAACTCAAATACTATTTCACAATATCCTTCCATAAAGGTGAATTGTAGCGGATTATAACATCGACAAACTTAGTACGTCCAATTATGACAACAGCACCCCAATGTAGAGGAGAACTCCACCACGCTTGCAATTACCACGTTTCATTACTTCCACCAGTCCACTTCTGACCATCCTTAGCTCATTTGACTTTCCCCTTCTAGGAATAAAATATTGAATCCCTTGATTACACACTAAGTAAACCTCCCTTCAATTCATTCACAGCCTCGACATGAGGGCAAACAGCCTACCATCATAACAACACTGCGGAATAATCGCTCATAAGCATTATGGCAACATGTGCCTAGCCTCAAGGCTCTTAGAAGTTCTGTTACAGAGCTGAAACAATATAATATCTCTCCGTAATGCGACTATAATAGTCCAATCAACTATACTGGGAAAATCATCCCGCACCACATTTGTAGTGCCATTGCAATCCTTCAATTTTAAATTTATAACAAGCGCTCGTGTCGCGTAAGATTGAGTGGGAAGGAATCAAAGGCATAAGCCTCAAAGGAATCGAACCGCATGATAAGGAAACAAAGAAGGGAAGTACTCCTAACAGCCCTGTAGCCTCCCGAGGATAAGTACAGATGTATCCATACCGATTTGCGAGACTGTACTAGACTTGCTTATGACTCGTGAGACCGACGGGAACCTAGTGCTCTGATACAATGTTATCACGACCCAAAATCCACTAAGGGTCATGGTGGTGCCGGACACCGATGTCAGGCAAGCCAACTAGAATACTTAATTAAATTCTCGTTATAATAATTTTTAAAAACGTTTCTTTTATACAATTTAAATAAGACTCAGTATATTCCTCCGAATAAATAATGAAATATTTAAACAACTTGTAAGATTTTTTGAATAAATCCAAATACATCCCCAGAACCTGGTGTCACAAGTACATGAGCAACTATTGATAAAGAAAATAAAATACAACCTCATTCTGAAATACGCTGGACAAGGAATAAAATACAAAGGCTGAAAGGAACGACACTAACTGCGGTCGCCTCGAATGATGCAGCTTACCTAGTCCCAGAAACATCCGTGATGCTACGCCCAGTAGGCTGCTAGAGGTATATATACCAGTGCAACAAAAATGCACAGAAGTGTAGTATAAGTACGTAATCAATGTGTACTCAGTGAGTATCCCGCCTAATCCCGAAGGGGTAGAGACGAGAAGGTCAACTTTGACGCTCTCTAATGCTCGAACAATGATTCATCCTTTAATATGTATATATTAAACAAATGATTTATTTTATAAGCATGATTTTTAATCCAGATAGAGGAAACAAGTAAACACGAAATTCTTTCATAGGAAAATTTCCAGAATTCCTTTTAAATATAATCCAAATATTTTTAAGCCACAAAAGGGCAATAATAACTTAATTAAGTTTAGACAGCAACATAAGCATGCGCAAATCACACCGAGGTGATGACCCGATCCAACAAAAATAAATGTGTACTTGTCGAGGGTCGACGGCGCACCTATAGATGCATCTATTAATCTGCCGAGGCGTTCGGCCCGTTCCAAAATAAACACATAGACAGACAATTAGTCAAGAAGTCAACATGGAGCAATTATCCAAGAAAGGCCAATTCTCTTTAAATAATTTGAGAAAACGAAGCTTAAGTCTTTTTTTTAGGAATACATTATAAATTTAATGTGATTTAAGAAATTCAAGCCATCAATAGGTTCACAATTAATCCAGATATAACATGATTTTGGGTCCTAGACTACCCGGACAATAGCATAATAGTAGCTACACACGGACTCTCGTCACCTCGTGCGTACATAGCCCCCACAAATAGGAGTACATAACAAATTTAACGCACCTATGGGGTAAATTCCCCATCACAAGATTAGAAAGGAGACTCACCTTGCGCCGAAGACTCAAAACTGGCATTCCCCTCCCTTCCGAAGACTCTACTTGATGCACCACGCTCCAAAACTA
Organism: Nicotiana glauca; assembly: GCA_026770625.1. Classification (NCBI taxonomy): domain Eukaryota; kingdom Viridiplantae; phylum Streptophyta; class Magnoliopsida; order Solanales; family Solanaceae; genus Nicotiana; species Nicotiana glauca. The sequence goes on along the minus strand of MU786917.1, from coordinate 166,839 downwards.
GCCAACGGTCATGCAAATCCATTAATATATGCTCAATTATTCATTAAAATCTAATTTATTGCAATTCCCAACTCCGATCGAAAAGTTGACCAAAACGCCCTTCTGGCCCACGTGCCCGGAATCCGAAATATTTCGAAGATAAAGATTACCCATGACCTTAGGAACTCAAATATATAATGTTTTACTAAATTCCATACCCAAAATCGTGGCTAATTTCCAAGAATATAATTTTCTAGGTTTTCCACCAAAACCTCAATTTTTATACTAATGTTCATGCCCAAATCCACACAAAATTGATGTATTTAAATCAAAATAGGTGGGGATAACTTACCTCAATCATTGATGACAAAAATCCCCTCTTGAAGCTCCCCAAAATTGCCCCAAGCCACGAAAAATGAGGGAAATGAACTCAACCCACGATTTAAAACAACCTTGTTGCCTCCAGTTACTTCCGCTTCTGCGAAAGCCATACCGCATCAGCGGTTCCGCTTATGCTATCAAAATGCCGCTTTTGCGGCTCCTTCCCAAGCTGCCCTTTCTCGCTTCTACGATGCTCCTTCCGCAGATGCGGTCCCGCTTCTGCGAAACTTTGACCGCATTTGTGGTCCCCTCCATAATGCATTCTTCTGCTTCTGTGACTTCTTTTTTGCAGATGCGGTCCCGCTTCTGCGGAACCTTGACCGCATCTGTGGTTCTCACGCCCTTGATCAAAAACCGCTTCTGCGGCTCCCCTTCCGCTTCTGCGGTACCGCTTCTGCGTCACTCCACCGCAGAAAAGAAAATACCAGCAACCAGATTCCTTCAGTTGTTCTTCAACTTCCATATTTGATCTGTTAACCACCCAGAATCCATCCGAGGCCCCCGGGACCTCAACCAAACCTACCAACCAATCCCAAAACACGTTACGGACTTGTTCGAGGCCTCAAATCACATGAAACAACGCTAAAATCATGAATCTACTTTCGATTGTTAAACCTATCAAATCACGTCTAATTGACCTCAAATTTAACACACAAATCATATTCCACATTACAGACCTACTCCAACTTTCGGAATTGGATTCCGACCCCGATATAAAAAAGTGCACTTCAGGTCAAACTTCTCAAAAACCTTCAATTTTCAATCTTTAACCAAATGGCTTCAAAATGACCTACGGGCCTCCGAATTCACATCCGATCGTGCTCCTAACTCCAGAATCACCATACGGAGCTATTTACAGTCTCGGAATCCCAAACAGACATTGATAACACTGAAATGCACTTCAAACCAAACTTATGAAATTTCTTCCAAAATGTTAACTTCCACAATAGGCGCCAAAACTTTCCCGGGTTATGCAAAACCCAATCCGGGCATACGCCCAAGTCCAAAATCATCATATGAACCTGCTAGAACCTTCAGATCCCGATTTCGAGGTCGTTTACTCAAAATTTCCATCCTAGTTCATTCTTTCAACTTTAAGCTTCCGAAAAAAAAATTCTCTTCCCAAATCAACTATGGACTTCCCGAAATTCAATTCCGACCATGCGTACAAGTCATAATACCTAAAATGAAGTTGTTCATAGCCTCCAAATGCTGAACGGAGTGCTATTACTCAAAATGACCGATCGGGTCGTTACATTACCTCTTGGTGATTCCACTAAAACTTCATTACCTGATGTAGTGTTGACGCTACGGCCCCAATGGCATGAATCCATGGCCGTCCCAAAAATAGATTGTAAGATATCGGCACGTCATCACTTGAAAATAAAAATCAAAACAAGTAGGCCACATCTGCAAACACTAGCTAATTTCCCCAATAGTAGACCTTTAGGATCCGTCGAAAGCTTTGACATTGATGGACCCATCCTTGATCTCATGTAGCCCCTTTCCTAATGTTCTAAGTGTCACCAATGGACAAATGTTGAGGTTGGATCCTCCGTCAATCAGGATTCTGGTGATAAAGTGATCTTCATACTGCACGGCGATGTGCAACGCCTTATTGTGACTCAACCCCTCTTTCGACAGCTCATCTTCGTGGAAAGTGATCTTGTGAATTTCTAATAGCTTCCCTACCATGTTTTCTATCTCTCCACCGGTGATGTTACTTGGCACATACGCCTCACTCAGCACTCTTAACAAGGCATTCTTGTGTGCATTGGAACTTTGTAGCAAAACAAGGATAAAAATCTGTGCGGGTGTTTTATTCAGCTGATCAATGACTGAGTATTCGTTGGCTTGTATCTTTCTCCAGAGATCGTCGGGCCCAGATTCAGTGATAGTTGGCCGACTAGAGGCTGGCTTGCTTGACTCAGCCAAATGCTCCGGGGTGTAAACCCTGCCGGTCTTTGTCATACCCTGTGCTGCAACGGCTTCCCCGAACTTGACCTTTCCCTTGCTTCTGGCTTCGGCTGTGTTGTCCTAAGGGATAGCCTTTGTGTAAAATGGTGTTACTGCAGACATTGCCACTGGAATTGGTGAGGCTATCTTTACTCTTTAGAGTAGGCCCCTTAAGCGGTAAGACTGCAACCTCAAAGGGTGTAGGTGTGTTTGCTGGTGACATAAATTCAACCTCAATCGGCGCTGGCGTCTTTGCAGAGGATAGTGCTTCAAACTCGAGTGGCATGGACATGTTTACCTCGACATTCCCAGAAGGCTGAATTTGGACCACAATAGGACTAAGGGTGACTACTGGCTTCTTCGGATTGTTGCCTTCTATGATTACATCAATTGATCCCTTGGGGTCCCAGTGATCCTCTATCTTGATCATGTGAACACCTCCGCCCTTGTGGTCTGGCAGAGGGTTATTACGTACATTCCGAGCAGGCTTCTTTTCTACAATGATCTTGTTATCAATCAAAGGTTGAATCTTATCCTTCAGAGAGCGGCATTCATCAATTATATATCCTTTCATGCCAGAATGTTATGCACAGGATTTATTTGGATTGACCCACTGAGAAGGGTTTTTTGGGGTTATGGCAGGGATAGGGGTGACATAGCCAGCAGCTTTGAGCCTTTTGTACAGCTGGTCAATTGGTTCAGCAATTGCGGTATACTATTTGGGAGGTTTGCGATCGAAATTTTTTCGAGGTCTAGGGAAGTGTTGACATGGGGGAGGTGATTGATAGTGGGATGGTTGGGTGTGGTAGTAAACATGTGCTGGTTGGGAGTATTTAGGTGAAGTAGGATGATATAGTGGAGATGACTGATAAATAGGTGGCTGAGTTTGGTAAGTGGGTGAGGGTGCTTGGTAATTTGGGGTATGCTGATAGGTGATTGGAGGTATTGGGTATGTTTGGTATTTGACAGGGGATTTGGTTCTCTATGCAACCATTATAGTACTTACATCCCTTTTCTTAGACGTACCACCAGACTGTAAAGCCTTATTGGTAGCTTGCAAGGCTTCAAAGTTCATAACCATACCACTCTTGATGTCTTCCTCGATCCTCTCTCCTAGCTTGATGATGTCCGAGAATTTGTGATTCTCGATCAGTATCAGCCTCTTATAATACTATGGGTCTTGGGCCCGAATGAAGAATTTTTTCATCCGCTCTTCTTCCAAAGCAGGACTAACCTTTGGAGCTTCTGACCTCCACCGAGTAGCATATTCACGGAGGGTCTCTGTGGGCTTTTTCTTCAAGTTTTGGATATAGAACACATCTGGTGAATTCTCTGTGTTGAACCTAAATCTTTCCATGAAATCAGACACCATGCTTACCTAGCTCGACCACTTCTTCGGATCCTGGCTAATGTACCAAGATAAGACATCTGCTTTCAAGCTCCTCATGAAAAGATTCATGAAGATTTTCTCGCCTCTTCCCACTCCGCCATTTTGTCACAGTATGTTCTCAAGTGAACCCTGGGATCCCCTGTACAATCCAACATTTCAAACTTGGGAGGTTTATACCCCTCGGGCAGTTCGACATTGGGCTATATGCAAAGGTCTTCATATTTTAGCCCCTCAATTCCATTACTACCTTCAACGCCCTAAATCCTACTAGTCAACTTTTTAAGCTCTTCTACCAGATTTCTAATGAGCAAGTCCTTGTCTTCAGACTCGAGTGTGCTTGAGATGGGCTGGGTGGAGTGTGGCACAGTCTTCACGTTGATGGGGGTATTGTTTTGGGTGCAACAATGGTCATTTGTGGAGTTTTGGAGTTCTGGGAAGATTAGTAGGGTGTTATTGGAGGTATGGCAGGTATTGCAGTGGTGGTGAGGAGTGGGATGGTTTTGTTGCTTTGGGATATTTTGCGGAGGTACAGGGTTCTGAGTATTTGGGAAGTAACCTCTGGAGTGGTGAGGGAGAATTACAGACTTTCCAAATTCCGAACTTGATCAAGTTCTTCCTGAAATTTCAATAGCTTTTGTTCCAGTTGGGATGTGTTTTCCTTGGTGACCTCTACCCGTTCAGTTGAGTTGTTCAAATCTTCCATTTTCCTTTGTTTTTGTGTCTGACGGTACTGGGAGGAGGAGTAGGTGGAGGGCCCCTAGATCTCATATAATATGATGATGTTGCTAGAGCTCATGAACTAGCCTTTGTGGAGGGTCAGTGAGGATCATAAAAAAAAATGTTGCAATATTTAAACACGTAGTGCTTGAAATATAAAGCGCGTCCTAATTTTGGGGACCTCGTTGTGCCCGAGGTAAGCCTAGCAAAAAGTTAATTTGGAGAACTTGGGATGCTAAATGCCTCATTTTATTGATAAAAAGTAGACGAATCCCAAATCGACACTAAAGCAACAAGAAATTAAAAGTCACCAATGGCCATTGGCCTTATTACATTTTATAAAGCGAAAAATGGAAATTCCTATCTATTTGGTCCCAGAGGGACCTTCCCCAGACTCGACATCGTTGGCTCCATCGAACAGCTTCCCTAGCTCGCGCAGTCCCAACAGCAAGTAGGCTCTGGCCAGATGTCCGCCTTCATTTCCTTCAGCAGTCCGGCAATCTTCGATCCTCTTCAGGAACTTCTTTTCCAGCTCTACTATACTTTGATCTATATAGACCAATCGCTTGTTGGCGCTGAAAGCCATATCCTTCCACTCTTCGATTAGTTTTTGATTGGCTTCCTATATCTCATGGTATTTGATTTCACATTCTTGGATTCTCTTTCGCAGATGGTTGTACTTGACCTGTGCTTCAGCCTTTTCATCGATGATCCTATTACCCCGAACAAACCCAAGTTGACCTAGACCATTGTGATTGTCTTCTAACCAGCCTGAATAATAGGGAACACAACCTGCATGGTATCTGTCTGGTTTAATGGTGTCCTTTCCCAAGACAATCTTACAATGCCACATATGCTAAGCTTGGCACCTGTAAGGGCTATAGTCATTCTGGAAGTCAGCCCGGAAGTGACTCATCTTTTCGACCCTTGGTATGACCTGCTTCCTACCCACTTGTCTTATAACCCGAAGAGGTACGTATGGGTACGTTCCTCTTAAGCCGATTAGTATTAGGAAAGGTGCGTCCCTAGATCGGGCAATGAACTCCTCGGTCGGGAACCACTCAAACATCCATTGTACTTGGTCCTCAGTTAGATTTTTGAAGAGTTCGACCTATTCTCTAGCATTCGCCGATTGGGCTAACATGTTGGGCATGTAATTCATTCGCTTTGGATGATGAAAAGCGATATGATCATCCCATTCCCTTTGATTGATTTCCTGTTGGTACTCACCCATTTTGGAGATGTTCCACGAACCATAGTTGAAGTAGCAGATTACAACCCTCAAAGTGGTTGGCCCCTTGTTGACACCTTTCTAGGGCTCGGTATATTTTTGCGATGATCATTGGTACGAGACTAAATGGCTGTCCATCAATTCCTTCCATTAAAGTTTTGGTGACCATAGCTAGCCTGGTATGGACCCTTGCTTTCTTCATCGGAAATACTACCATCCCCAAGAAACAGAACATGAAGACAAATAACCTTCGGTGAATATGCCCCAATGATGTAAGGGCAAACTCATCAAGATAAGTACAGTAAGATTTGTTGAGACCGTACCTCTCGTACAAGTAGTCAAAGGGAATGTATGACTCTTTCAAACATGTCAAGTCTAGATTCTTCTTTAGACCCATCATTTCGAGAAAACCTTTACCTTTTCGATTTTCCGGCATTAATAAACCCAGAGTTTCCCATGGTATACCAGCGATGCCTCCTATTTCCTCGAGCAATGGTGTCATCTCAGTGTCTCTGAAGTGCAACACAAACCTATCACCGTCCCAGAATAGAGTAGCAGCTTCTATGATTTTGTTGTTAGGTTGAATTTCCAAGAGAGAGGGTAGGTTCCCCAAATACTTCCGGATGAGAGTTTGATCCCTGGAGTGAAGATCCTTCCACTAGCTTAGTAGTTTGGGGTGAATATTGGTGACCATGCCGAATCTGGGGACTTCGTGCCTCATGTTTCTTCAAGACAAAGAGCTAGGCGACCAGACTCGACTACTAAATATCAATAATTGGCATAGAAGCATTTAGTTCTCCAAGTAAATGCACAAAACGTGGTAGTGTCCGTTTGGGTTTTAGGGAAACCTAGTGGACTTTGGACAAGGCTATCTTAAAAAGTCATTATGCGGAGAACATAACTGACTCGGCTAGGTTTAACCATGATGCATGCACAATTAAACAGAATAAGGTTTATATAGGGTAGTAGACTGGTACCCTTGAGTGGAAAACTCAAGAAGGAAAGGCACGGAACCGTCGACTACATCGTTGATCGACAGGTTTTACCGCAAATATGCCTTTGATGGATTTAGGGGTGATAATATCGGAAAAACGCAACCACTCATTATAAGCATTGCTATGGTATTTTGTTTGGCACGAGTGGAATATGATGTTGAAAACATGTTTATGCAATCATTAAATCAAGTTACCACGTATTTGCACATTCATAATAAGAATTACAATAATTTGAAATAGTACTACGGGAATGCAGTAAAGGAAAGTGGTAAAAGAAATAAAGAAAAGAAACAAAGAGACAAGTCAGTTTCATAGTAGAAGAGGGAATTAAATGCTTAAAACAATTAAAGCATATAATAAATGTAAAGTCACAGTAATAACTTGAAATGGTAAAAGCCTAAAAGAAATCCTCAGCAGAGTCGCCATGCTATTGCGCCCCCTTTTTCCTCGCGGAATCCGGGTTTATGACATTTGGAAGGACAACTCGTTCCCTTTTGGGAATTGGGTTTAAGAGAATTGAAGAGTCTCCACCTAATGATTTAAGTGCATTAGGACACTAAGAAGGGTTTTGTTTGAATAACCAAAGATTGGGTAAGGGCTTGAAATTATTCCAAGGGGAAGGTGTTAGGCACCCCTCAGAATCCACTAGTGTGGTTCTCGGCCCAGCTATTGTTGTGACTTAAAGTACAAATAACACATAGGCAAGCAATACTTTAAATAAAAAGGGGGTTTATCACATAAAGTCTAGAAATAAAAAAAGTCGGAAAGCATTAAAGAGAGTTGATTTAGGAGAAACATTTTTAAAAAGATTTAGAAGAAACAAAGAACAAAGGGAAGGGGGTCCTAGGTTTATTAATAATATAGATCACCCCACACAACACCCGGTAATCACTTATACACGTGGTGTTATCGCATGGTCATCATATCTATATCTACCCTTTCTCGCCCCGTTAGGGTATTAAAGCGCGGAATGGTCTCATTTTCTTATTGCATGCTATTACCCACTCCGATCGTATCAGCCCTAGAGGTGCTTGGCACTAGTAATCCTAAAAGAGGGAGTAGAGGTTGGCTTATTTGTGGTTTCAAAGGTAAAAATGATAAGGCGACAAGCAAAAACACATATAACAAATATGGGGAAACATGTAAACAAACGAAAGGCTCAAACAGACCTCCTTTAAGCAAAGAAAAGCAAGTAGTTAGCATGACTTACATGTAATATTTGAGGTCTAATTAAAATTTAAAGATTTGAGATAAACTGATTTATTACATAGTTCAGATAGGAAGCCCGACTCAGGTATGCTTGCTGGTTGTAGTTAATAAAATCTTATTTGGTTTATAAACTTATCCTATTGTTTGCCTAAGTGTTAGACGGAACCTATAGGCATGATATCTTCTGATTTCAGAAACAAAGAAGAAAACTGATTGCAGATTGACTTAGGAAAAGAAAGTTACCAGTTGAAAGTGAGTTTTTAGATCAAGAGCACAAGTTCTGCAATTGGGAATACATTACTACTGATAATTTTAAACTTACTCACGGGTGAGGTGATTCAGATTTGATTAGAACCCATATAGGCATGCTTTCTATGTGTTTGCCAGCTTAAAACATTGTTATAGACATAGAAGAGTACAAAAATTATACAATATGATATCTAAGCATTGCAGGATATCTAATTACATTTGTTTTTGGTTATTGGGACCTATAGACAAGTTTACCTAGTCAAAAGCGGGTATGCCAGCATCAAAAGGACCAATAGGCATATTTTCTACGTGCATATGCAGAAGCTATAGACATAATATCTATATAAAAGTGCAGGATCCCTATAGTCATGGCATCTAAATAAGAATACTGAAGTTCTTATATACATGGTAACTAAATGAGAATGCAGGAATTTTATAGGCATAATAGCTACATGAAAAATGTAGAAATCTTATAGGCATGATTAAGACATGAAAAATGCAGAAACCTTATAGACAGGGTAGCTATATGAGAAAATACTGAAATTATAGATTCCTATAGGCAGGTTATCTATATGAGAATATGCTGAAATTAAAAGTCCTATAGGCAAGTTATCTACCCCTTTTTGCATGCATGGTTACCCCTCCCTTTTCACTAACTATCCCTAAAAGTTTATTACAAAGTTATTACAGTCCAAAGAAAACAAAGTTAGAACAATACATCAGAAATTGAAAATTACAACCAAGGAGAGCCCTATTCAGACTTACTATCTGCGGTATGAAGTAAACCAACTCCAAAGATCATTTTTCAAAGACTTTCTCTCATTTGGATGTGTCAGAGTTCCCTAAGATCCTCATATGGACTCCGAGAAGTGCTCATACCTAAATGCATTACAAATTAAACATAGTGTAGTGTGGAAGGGCCAGCCCTCAAGCATCCAAGTTTAGAGGGAACTCAAGGACACATGGCAAGGCTCACATGAGGAGGGCAGAACTTACGAACTAAGAGAGAGTGCAAGAGCAGAATTCTGAAAAGGGGAAAGGGAAACAGTACACATAGGGATATAGGGATATAGGGAATTGGGAGTTACAAGAGATAGAAGCAGGCTAGTGGGCATAACCCAAAAATGAGAGATGATGGCATACCCATAAGCCTACTGGAACACATTGTTTATAGGTTAGGATCCCCTAAGACATCAAGTTTAACCCATAGACAATAACGTGCATATTTCCATATTTTAAACTTGTAACTCAAAGCACATAAAGGAAATAGGGATAGGGATTCATATCATAAACAAACAAAAGGAAATCAACATGCTAGTTTAGGTATTTAACTCTGCATAAGTAGTAAAGAGACATGGATATAGAAAGCTGTAAGTAAACACATTATGGTGATGCTGAAAATTAAAATTATGACATACCAGTTTCAAGGAAACAAATAGGGAAAAAGCAGTAGTCTTGTGAAAGTCAGAATGCAGACAAGAAGGAAGAATACTATTATATGTAGAAGAAGTTCTGAATTGTAAAGTGTGTAGTGTAGGATTGTTAAATCATCTCTGCTTTGTAAAAAGGGTCGTGTATTTATAGTTTAGAAAGCAGGAAAAAATAAGGTAAGAAAATAGTTTGAAAACTTATTGGCAATCAATTACACAAAGCTTCCCTTAATTAAGGGATTCATATTCAAATATGTAAAACCATTTAAGGAAAGGAATTAAATAAACACTTTGTGTAAAGCATGCAATTGAGGGCAAATACATAAAGGTTATTTAAGGACAGGGTTTTCACAATACACGGTTTGTGCAAATAAGGCAAGAGAATCAATTAACATCCAGTTAATCACAAGGTCTAAAATTTGGTATGAATGAACCAAGTCATAAAAGATAAAGAAGGGTTTAACCTAAGTTGAGTCACATAGGAAATCAGTAAAAGATGGAAAGAAATCAATCAAGCTATATTTAGAAGAAAGTTTACACTAATTGCAAATTTGAAAACCATTTAGAGGAAAATTTATCATATATAAGGAGCATGTGAGAATGAAAGAAGACCGTCGTGTAAATTAGTAGAATAAATCCTGTGAAGAAGAGTTTAGCAAAAAGTTTAGCATTGTATGAAAACAAATGTCCAAACTCAGTTCAGAGACTCAAAGTTAGTCTGACAGAGTTAAGGGTTCTAAAATAAAACCCTAGTTTGATCAAATCACATAATCAATCCTCGGCAGAACCCCCAGATTATAAGGTTTCCACCTTGAATCAAGTACAGAGGTGATAAGGCAAGTAGTTGAATCGAAACATGTTTAGAGGTTTCAGAAAAGAACTGAAACTTCTAACATGTTTCTTCTAGCAATCAGAACTCATGAATAGCATGTAAATATAGTAGAAGAGTTCAAAGCAAACAGAGTAAAGAAACTAATTCGAAGCATGATGAGGAAAGACTGATAAGAACAGTAGAAGAAAGCATGCTTAAGAAGATCCTTTTAAAAGAGACTTAAACAAGGTTCAGTAGAAGAAAAGAAAAAATAGTAAGAACACTTAAGAACACGGTAGAAGAATATAGTAGGCGAAACATACCAGACCATGGGAGAAGAAAATAGCATAACATAGTAGAAAAGCATACAAGGACATAGTATAGAAAACACAGTAGAAGAACATACAAGAACGGAATATAGAAAACACAGTAGAGGAACATACGTGATAGAAGGAAAACATAAGAACAAAGTAGAGGCAAATACACACAAAAGAAAAGGAAAAGTAAGTCAAATAAACACTTAAGCATTTTCAGAAAATCCTAGATCGGAAAAGAAAGACTTCGAAAAGTATTTTTTGAAAGAAGAGTTAGGGAAATCATTTGAAAACTCAAGTAGACCATAGATACACAACAGATCTAAAAAAATAGTCGGAGAAAACCTCGAAGGTTTAGGGTTTCAGAATAACCCTAGAATAAGAAAGGCTTTGAAAAGGTCACCGATCTGAGTCAGAGAGGTCAGAACCAGGCTCAAAACACCATGGTACGCCGGAGCAACGCCGGCGATGACTTTGGAACCTTGAATCGGCAAAGGTCTGAGCGCAAACCTTCAAGTTATGGCCTCGAATATTCAGGTATCAGGTGTGTAAGAGCAAGGGGAGGTAAGTATAAGACTCCCATGGCTTGAGAAACCGCGGATTCCGATAGGTTTCACGGTCGAAGTGGAAGGAGATGATTAGGGTTCAGAGAAGGTTCGAGAGAGTTTGAGGGGGTGAAGGGATTCAAAGGAGGCGTCTCAGGTGAAATGATCTAGGGTTGAGGGGGTTTGGGAAATTAAAAAGGAAAGGTGGAATTGTGGTCGTTGATCATTTTGGTCAACGGTCTGGATCAAAAGATGAGCTGGGCGGGTAAAATAAATGGGTTAGGGGTTGGATAATTTAGAAATGGGGCCGGGTAATTTGAAATTGCAATTTGGTTTAATTGGGGGTTGATTTGGGCTACAACTAAAATGAAATAGGGCTAGATTTTAAATAGTCACTTTTTCCATTTTTATCTTATAAAAATAGTAATAATTTCTGAAAATAAATTAAAGGTGCTAAATTAATTAATATTATATAAATATTATATTAAAAATACTGGAATTAAATTTGTAATTATAAACGCAATTAATTTTTAAAATTGTCTAACATTGCAATCTGTGACGATCCAAAGGGTCATCACCTGTTTTCTCTTTCAATCTGTGCTACCAATGCCTTGAGAACCTCATTTTTACTTGCCTCGATTTGCGTGCGTAGTTCAGGCACATAACCAGAAAGATTATGTGTTAAATTCTATGAAAAATTTCAAAATGTGGCTTTAAAATGATTAAAGTTGACTTCGGTCAACATTTTTTGTAAACGGACCCAGACCCGTGATTTGACGGTCCCAGAGGGTCCGTAGAAAAATATGGGACTCGGGCATGTGCCCTGAGTCGAAATCCGAGGTCTAGAACCCGAGGAAAAGAATTTTTCTACGAAATTATTTTTCTGAAATTATTAAGGAAAATGAAAATGAAAAGTAAAATTAATTAAAAGACTGTGGTATCGGGCTCGTATTTTGGTTTTGATGCCCGGTACAAGTCTTAAATATGTGTTAAGTGCTTTCTATTAAGTTTGGTCAAAATCAAACGTCATTTGACGTGTTTCGAACCTAAATATCTAAAGTTTGAAGTTTATGAAGTTAGAATGAAAAATAATGATTTTGGGATATGATTCAATGATTTTGATGTTATTTTAGCGATTTGATCGCTCAAGTAAGTTCGTAGGATGTTATTGAGTTAGTGTGTGTGTTGGGTTAGGAGCCCCGAGGGCTCGGGTGTTATTTGGAGGTGGTTCTGGGTGTTTTTGGACTTAGGAGATGTAGTAGATTTTCTGCAATTTTTGCCCAGTTATTTTCTTCTTCGCGTTCGCAACACTCAGCTCGCGTTCGCGTAACAGTGGGCTTTCCCTTGTTCGAATTCGCGGACAAATCCCCGCGTTCGCGTAGCCTTGGTTCCCCCTTCACCGCGTTCGCGAGCCACCTCTCACGTTCGTGTATAAGCAAACCCGAAACCCCAGTTCATCCTTCTACGCGTTCGCAACTAGTACCTCGCTTTCGCGATGCATTGACTCATTTACCCTTCGCAAACGCGGCCCCCTTCCCGCGAACGCTAAGGGCAATTTCGCCCAATGATTTTTTTTAATGTTTCAGAAACAGTACATTCGGGTTTATTTTAAAATTCTCATGATCTCTCTTCTCTCCTAAGCTTTAGGAAGCCATTGAAGCCCCCATTCTTCAAGACCACTTGGGTAAGTAATTCCCCACTCATTTCCTTCGTTTTTCTTCATTAATTATGAATTCCTTGGCATAAAAACATGAAATCAAAGTAGAAATTAGGAGTTTTGGATAGAGTTAGGGTTTTGAGAATTTTGGGTGATTCAACCTCATTTTGGGGTCGAATCATAAACAAATTGCATATTTGAACTCGTGGGGTTATGTGTGATTGGGTTTCGGTCTGAGCCTCATGTTTGGACCATGTGGGCCCGATGTCAAATTTTGGTATTTTTGAAAAAATGCTAGGAAATTCATATCTAGGCTATGGGATGTTCCCATTGAGTCTTTATTGATATTATTGAATTAATTATGCCTAGATATCATTATTTCGGAGTCGGATTGCAGAGGAAAGGCGGTATTTGAGGATTTATTGCTATTCTTTGGACTGAGGTAAGTGTTTTATCTAACTTTGGCTAGAGGGAATAGGATTAGGTTGTTGTTTGCTAATTGTTAAATGTGGAGTACGATGTATAGGCATGGTGATGAGTATCTATACACCGGTGTCTAGCATGGCCGTGGGTCCTTGTTTGTACTTATTCTGATATTGTTATGACTCTACTATGTTAATTGATGAATCCTATGAAATGTGAAGAGTATGAGGATTGATTGTGAGTTGTAAATTCTTTGGAGCGTTGGCTCGAACAATAAAAAGGCTATTGGGCAAGAAATGAAGGAAATAGAAAGTATTATGATTAATCCCTTGCCGGGATGGTTTGAGTATATTGATTATTCTCCCTTGCCGGGATGTGAAAGTTATTGTTGATTCTCCCTTGCCGGGATTTAGCTGTTAATTGTGTAATTCCCTTGCCGGGACATTTCTTATTATTTGTTTATCCCCTCGCCCCGTTTGGTTGTGATTACTGTTTGGGTGAGGAAGAGTGATAATGCACGAAGGGTCATTCCGTTCCATGTTTTGAATATATTTGCACGAAGGGTCATTCCGTGCCATGTTTTGATTATACATGCACGAAGGGTCATTCTGTGCCATCTTTTGATTAATTATGTACGAAGGGATATTCCGTGCTCTAATTTGATTATAATTGCATGAAGGATCATTCCGTGCCTTGATATGAGAGTTATGTGAGGGAAAGCACGAAGGGTGATGCCGTGCACTTTATTTGATTGCTTCTGGTGAGAATGAGAGTAAAAGCACGAAGGTTGATGCCGTGCAACTGTTGATTTTTCCTACTCTCATTAATTTTTGTTATTGCCCTGTTTCTTACTTAAATTGTTGACTTTACATCCGGACCGTACTCCCCCATAGTATGCTCCCCTCCCTCTTAACTGTTAAATTTTTGTATTATTCCCTTTTATCGCATATATATATATATATATATATATTGAACTGCATAGGTTGATTTGGTAGTCCTGTCTAGCCCGGGTTAGGTCAGGCACTTACCAGCACATGGGGTCGGTTGTGTTGATGCTACATTTCTGTGCTCTTTTGCACAGATCACGGTACCGGAGCAGCTTTTGGACCACAGTAGTAGTATATTGATCGGCAGCTAACTTCAGTCCAGGGAATTACGAGGTAGCCTAGCTGGCGTTCGCAAGCCGAAGTCCCTTTTCCATGCTTTCAGTTTGTTTTCATCGTACAGAGACAGACATTTATGTATTTTCTATTCAGACTTGTTTGTTGCACTCTTTAGTAGTTCGTGAGATAGCGACACCAGTCTTGGGTAGAGAAATATTAAACTTCCGCATTTTGGGTTTTCAGTTATCAATATTTTTAAGACTTCCTCTTTTATTTAAATCACTCGTTATATTTATATTTATAATGTTGAGGTGAGATTAGGGAATGTTTGAAATGTCTGGCTTGCCTAGCTCCGACAATAGGCGCCATCACGACTCCCGATGGTGGGAAATCTGGGTCGTGACAAGTTGGTATCAGAGCTCTAGGTTACATAGGTCTCGCTACTCACGGACAAACTTGGTAGAGTCTGAGGGATCGGTGCGGAGACGTCTGTATTTATCCCCCAGAGGATACCGAGTTATGAAAAGTTTCACTTTTGTTCTTTCTTGTCGTGCGACTCTATTTCCCAAATACTGATTGTCTTTCTACTCTATTCTTTCGCAGATGGTGAGAACACGTGCTTTCTTTTCTACCGCGCAGCAGCCCGAGCCCCAAGCAGCAGCTCCTGCGAGGGGCAGAGGCCGAGGCTGTGCCAGAGGCCGAGGTAGGGGCAGAGCTCAGCCCCGGGCAGTAGTCCCAGAGGTGGAGCCTCATATTGACTATGATAAGGAGGTTCCAGCCCCAGTAGCTTTGGTGGGCCCATCTTAGGTCCCAGGAGGGGTCATGGTCACCCCAGATCTTCAGGACGCTTTAGTCAGATTGGCAGGCTTTATGGAGAGCATCACTAGAGCGGGTTTTCTTCCAGTAGCACCAGCCACTTCTCAGGCTGGAGGAGGAGTTCAGACTCCTGCTACACGTACTCCAAAGCAGGTAGCTCCCTAGGCTCATGTCCTAGTGGTTCAGCCAGCTGTGGCAGCTCAGCCAGGTATTGCAGCCCAGACCGGCAATTGAGCGGCGATGTCTTCGGATCCTTTGTAGAGACTTGATAGTTTCTCCAAGCTCTTCACCATCACATTCAGTAGTGCTTCCTCGGAGGATCCATAGGATTTCTTATTCAGCTTCCACGAGATCCTCCGAACTAGGGTATTGTGGAGACCAATGGGGTTGACTTCACCACCTTTCGGCTTGTAGGATCCGCCAAGACTTGGTGGAGGGACTATTATTTATCTAGACCAGCAGGGTCGCCAACATTGACATGGGATCAGTTCGCAGAGTTATTTTTGGAGAAGTTTCTCCCAGTCACTCTGCGGGAGGCGCTTCGCAGGCAGTTCGAGCGCCTCCAGCAGGGCTCCATGACAGTCACACAGTATGAGACACGGTGTGAGCACGTGATTTTTACCCTAAGCAAATTATTCCAAAAAGATCAAAACAAAATGATTTTTACAATTTTAAGAAGTATATTGCATCCTTTTATTAATTAGTCACATAATAACACATAATTAAAACACAAAAATATATATGCTTTAAGATTTGCATTTTTACATTTTTAGTAGTATTAACGTATTTTCAAAAATACAGAGGAAAATCATAAAAAAATAGTTCATTTTAGTTTTGAGTGCTTTAATTAAAAATTACTACAAATGGCTAGTAAAATAATTTTTTGAAGTTTAATTAGAACAATTATTAATTTTTAATTTTAATCTCAATTTCATAAATCAAAAATACAAATACATATATTACATTTATATAC
>MU786917.1:29265-150613 GCA_026770625.1 Nicotiana glauca | reverse complement strand
CCCCCCCCCCCCATAAAGAGACACGGAATTTCCGTGTCTCTAGACAAAACCCTTTACCTTCTCTATACAAGTCTGGATACAACTCTATATACGAAAAAAAAAGATACAGACTATCAAAAACATTGAAGGGAGGCGGAGAACACAAGGCAACAGACGGAGAAAACACAGTAGAAAATAGAGAGAAGAGGCGATAGGCGAAGGCGATACAACACAGGAAAAATCATCAGGCAACAGAAACACGGAGAAGACACAAGTGATACACACGAAGAAACGGAGATACACTCGAAATATACAGAGCAGAGGTGAGAGTGAGGAGCTCGAAGGCGATTCGGATAAGAACTTCGAAGAAGAAAATCAAAGGAAAAATTCAAAGGTTAGATTCTGAGAGATTTGAGTTTTGAGTGAAAATTTTTCTTCAAATTTCTAGCAAATTTGTGTAATAACATTCGAATTTTTGAAGTTTCATTTTGTTTGGTGTTGTTGTTAAATCTCTTTCGATTGTTTTGTATTTTGATTCGATTCATGTTCGA
The DNA here is from genome assembly GCA_026770625.1 of Nicotiana glauca. Lineage (NCBI taxonomy): Eukaryota > Viridiplantae > Streptophyta > Magnoliopsida > Solanales > Solanaceae > Nicotiana > Nicotiana glauca. The sequence continues at coordinate 150,083 of MU786917.1, read as the reverse complement.
ATATGTTTTTTTTTGTGTGAATCGATTAGATGATTCTGCCCGGTTTTGAGTTTATATTCTTCTTCGATTGTGTGTTTCTAGATTTTTCTTGTCGAAATTCTTTAGATGAAAGACGAGCAAGTGTTTGAATCTCTATTCATGTTTCCATTGGATTTCTAGTAGCTCGTTCATTAATGTTGCTATTTGAGTTTGTTAAGCTTAAATTCGGTCAATAGTCTCCTGTTTTGTCTGGGCATTTCAAAATCTGTTTTGGTGAGAATTATAAGAATTCGTTTAGGTGACTGTTCAGCTGTGTCATTCTTTTCAGTTTTGACTCAGTTTGGCTGTTTCAATTGTATCTCAGTTCATTGAAAATGCTTCAGTAATTTACAGTAATTTTCGCTAAACCAGTAGAAAAGAGTTACTGAGTTTCGATTCGAGATTGTGGTCGATTTGTCGATTCTTATATGACTGATCGATGTCATGGTTTAATTTGAATCTCGAAACTCGGTTCATGCTCTGTTTAGTCGAATGTCTAAACTAGATTGGCCTTAGTTCAATGCCAAGGCTAGTTTACTGCAGTTTTCTTCTTTCGATTTCGTTTTGGGTTTGAACGTGATTTGAGTTTGTACCTGTGGTTACCACTGCTGCAATGGTGTTAGGGGTGAACTAATGTTCGTTTTTTATATATTTCGGATTATTGGCTGTCGCTTAAACTAAATTATGCTTTCCGTTTTGCTGGGTTGTTTTTAGCCTCCATTAAAATTCAGTCACAGCATATTGTAAAAGCATAATAGCCATAAGTTCAGAGAGTTAATAATTCTATAGATATTATATCTGTTTGTAATGTTTAAAGGTCGCTAGTGACTTCACTCATGAGCTCATCGACTGTTTTATAGTTTTAAATCTGGATTCTGTCTCGCTAGGTTGTCGTGGCGTTGAACAGTTGTCCATAGTTTCGACTGTTTTATAGTTTTTCGCTTGGTTTTAAAAAATGCCATGAGTTTTGTTCGAGTGTTTTTGGATCTGTTTTTTTGTCGATTTGAGGCATAGGTTAATTAGTATCATTTGGATCATTGATGTCATCTTGATCATGGTTTTGTTTCGTGTGAACCTCGAAACAGTGTAGGCATCTGAGTTTCAGATTCAATTAAAGGTCAATTCCTTCTTCTCTCTCAGTGTTATTTCATAATAGTTCTTATACACTGTTAGAGTGCAATTTTTGTGTAGACTTCTGTTAGTTATAAAAATATTGAGTTGAGGAGGAGACTTTGTAGTAATATGTTTCCTGGTTTGTTCTATATCTTACATTACTATTACGTTATTTGTGATCACTTTTCGTGTTAATTTGTTTGTTTTATTCTGTCAGTAGATCTCAAATTAAGTTATTATACATATTGAGATAGAGTAAAAGGCATGTTGTTTTGGTTATAAACTGGGCTTATGTTTATGTATTAAATAAATCGTTTGTTAACAATAAAGTCCGTGAAAAGGCATTGCTTTCCCTGCATTTGCTGAGAGTTCATTGAAAGAAGCATTTGATGCGTGATCGATCGATCTGTGTGCGAAGTAATTCGTAATATTCGTAATATGCTTTAAGCACGTAGTTAAGATTATCACGGCAACGGGTACGGTCCCTGTGACGTAGTTGTAATACTAAATTTTGAATTAGCTTTAGTACAACTTTAGAATTCGAGCCGTGCCATTTAGCAAATTTCATGGCCCTCGCAAACTACAAATATGAAATTGCTTTAGGCGATAGTTTAATTAATTCACTTTCTTAAAACTCGGGTGCACATTTATGTGACCCAAATCTAAATCTCGGCGAAATCAAAATGTGTTAGTGATCACGTGTACCCTGGTGGTAACGAGATTAAAAATACATTTCATGACGTCGTAAGTCTTAAAATAAACCAATAATAATTGAAATGGCTAAAATTTGGAGATGAGCCTCGCTAAACCCAAAGATAATTGCGGGGCCCTCAATAATTGAATATTAAAAATAGTTAGAATTTGGAGGGGCTGTTTTAGCAAATTTCAATGGCCTCTCCCGAATATCACCACGATAGAATCTCTAGGCACGATTTTAATTAAAATTATTTCCTTAAACACGGCTGTGCATTGATTGCAACCCAAATCCAAATCTCGACAAAGTCGAAGTGCGTTAACGAAAACAGGTGCCTTGATGGCAACGGGGTCGAAAACGTACTTTCACAATGTCGCAAGTCTTTTGAAATAAATAATAATTAAAAGGTTTATAAATAAAAGCACATAAGTTAGCATGTAATAAAATAAAATAAATCAAAATACAACAGTTGAGCGACCGCGCTAGAACCGCGGAATTCGGGAGTGCCTAACACATTCTCCCGGATTAACAGAATTCCTTACCTGGATTTCTGGTACGCGACTGTAATACAGAGTCAAACTTTCCTCGGTTCGGGATTAATTCGGTGACTTGAGACACCATTATATTCTCAAGTGGCGACTCTGAAACTTTTAAATAAATAATCTCGTTCCGACCGTCCTTTAATTGGAAAAACTCTTTTTATTTATACCCTTTGCAGGGGTGTAAGCACCGTAAAAAAGAGGTGTGACACACGGTTCATTGATTTGGCACGCCACGCTATTGTTATACTCCCAACAGAGGGAGAGAGGGTGCGGAGGTTTGTTGATGGATTGATTCAACCGATCCGTCTCCAGATGGCTATGGGAGCTGGCAGTGAGATCTCTTTTCAGTAGGCGGCCTGCAGAGTTGCGATGGCCCTTGCACGAGGAGGTGGTCATGTGTCGCATAAGATGCCTCATCATTCTGGTAGGTTCAGTGGTACCTCATCTGGAGGTATGGATTCTTATGGTAGAGGCCATTCACCGAGACCCTTTCAGTCAGCACTCCAGGTTTCTCATGGTACTCTAGGCGGTGGTGGTTCTCAGCAGCATTATTCTGATCAACAACCCATCAGTGCACCTCCACTTCAGAGCTTCCGGAGAGGACATTCAGGTCGACAGGGCCAGCAGTCCCAGCAGCCGAGGTCTTGTTATGGTTGTGGTGACCCCGATCACATTGTCAGAATTTGCCCTCGAGCCTCGGGTAGCTCTCAGCAGCAGCGTCCTCGCCCTATGATTCAGGCACCAGGTGATCCATAGCTTGCCCAGCCAGCTAGAGGCGGGGGTAGGGATCATAGAGGTGGAGGTAGAGACCATAGAGATGGAGCTCGGACCGGCAGAGGTAGGGGTCAGGAAGTAGCCGATCATCCCAGAGACATGGTTTAGGGAGGTGGGCCCCAGCCCCGGTGTTATGCTTTGCCAGCCAGGCAAGAGTCTGAGTCTTCAGATGTTGTTATTACATGTACTATTCTGGTCGGTGATAGGGATGCTTCAGTTCTATTTGACCCTGGGTCTACGTATTCATATGTGTCATCTTATTTTGCACCCTACCTGGCTATGCCTAGTGATGCTTTGGGTATCTTTGTTTATGTATATACACCGGTGGGTGATTCTATAGTGGTCGACCGAGTTCATCGTTCCAGTGTGGTAGTGTTTGAGGGCCTTGAGACTCGTGTTGATTTAATACTTTTAGACATGGTGGAGTTAGACGTTATATTAGGGATGGATTGGTTGTCCCCGTATCAATCTATCTTGTATTGTCATGCCAAGACCGTGACCTTGGCTTTACAAGATTTGCCCCGATTAGAGAGGGGGGGACCCCAGGACATGCCACCCGCAGTGTTATTTCATATATAAAGGCTCGATGCATGGTCGAGAAGGGGTGTTTAGCTTATCTGGGGTATGTATGCGATTCCAGCACAGAGGTTCCTTCTATTGACTCTGTTCCTATTGTTTGGGAGTTCCCCAAGGTTTTTCCTTTAGACCTGCCGGGTATGCCGTCCGACAGGAATATTGATTTCTGTATTGATCCGGCCCCAGACATGCAGCACATTTCTATTTCGCTGTATCGCATGGCCCCACCAGAGTTGAAGGAGTTAAAGGACCAGTTTCAAGATTTGCTAGAGAAGGGTTTTATCAGGCCTAGTGTTTCTCCTTGGGGTGCGCCAGTATTATTTGTGAAGAAAAAGGATGGATCGATAAGGATGTGCATTGATTGCCGGTAGTTGAACAAGGTGACGATAAAGAACAAGTATCCACTACCGAGGATTGATGATTTGTTTGACCAGCTTCAGGGTGCAAAAGTGTTTTCAAATATAGACTTGAGATCTGGCTACCATCACCTGAGGATTAGGGCGTCTGATGTCCTTAAGATAGCATTCCGCACTCGGTACGGGCATTGTGAGTTTTTGGTCATCTCATTTGGGTGACCAATGCCCCATCAGCATTTACGGAGTTGATGAACCGAGTGTTCAGACCTTACTTGGACTTGTTCGTGATAGTCTTTATTGATGATATTATGGTGTACTCCCACAGCCAGGAGGAGCACGAGCAGCACCTCAGAGTGGTTCTTCAGACTCTGAAGGATATTCAGTTGTATGCTAAGTTCTTGAAGTGCGAGTTTTGGTTGAGTTCGATTGCATTTCTAGGTCATATCATATCAACAGAGGGTATTAAGGTGGACCCGAAAAAGGTTGAGGTAGTCAAGAACTGGCCTCGACCAGCATCAGCTACTGAGATTCAGAGTTTCTTGGGGTTAGCAGGTTATTACCGCCGGTTCGTGGAGTGATTTTTATCCATAGCATCCCTGATGACCAGATTGACCCAGAAGGGTGCCCAGTTCAGATGGTCAAACGAGTATGAGGAGATTTTTCAGAAGCTCAAGACAGCTCTGACTACGACACCGATATTGGTTTTTCCCACAGGCTCAGGGCCTTATACAGTTTGTTGTGATTCTTCCCATATTGGGCTTGGTACGGTATTGATGCAGGATGGCAGAGTCATTGCTTATGCTTCGAGGCAATTGAAGATCCACAAGAAGAATTATCCGGTTCATGATCTAGAGTTGGCAGCCATTGTTCATGCTTTGAAGATTTTGAGGCATTATTTATATGGTGTGACGTGTGAGGTGTACACTGATCACAAGAGTCTGCAATACTTGTTCAAGCAGAAGGAGTTGAACTTGAGGCAGGGAGGTGGTTGGATCTATTGAAGGATTATGATGTTATCATTTTGTACAACCCAGGGAGAGCCAATGTGGTGGCCGATGCATTGAGTAGGAAGTCCGCCAGCATAGGTAGTCTTGCTTATGTTTCGGTCAGCCAGAGACCGCTTGCTTTGGATATTTAGGCCTTGGCCAATCGATTTGTGAGGTTGGACATTTCTGAGCCTAGCTGAGTGTTAGCTTGCATCGCTCGTTCTTCATTATTGGAGCGTATCCGTGATCGACAGTTTGATGATCCCCATTTGTGTGTCCTGAGAGACATGGTGCAGCGTGGAGGTGCCACGAAGGTGACCTTAGATAATGATGGTGTTTTAAGGTTGTAGGGGCGAGTTTGTGTGCCTAATGTTGATGGGATTCGAGAGTTGATCTTAGCGGAGGCCCATAGTTCTCGGTATTCTATTCACCCGGGCACCGCGAAGATGCACTAGGACTTGCGGCATCATTATTGGTGGCGTAGGATGAAGAAAGATATTGTTGCATATGTGGGTCGGTTTTTGAACTATCAGCATGTCAAGTATGAGCATCAGAGGCCTGGTAGTTTGTTTCAGAGGATTGAGCTTCCCGAGTGGAAGTGGGAGAGGATTACCATGGATTTTGTAACTTGACTTCCGAAGACTCGGAAGAAGTTTGATGTTATTTGGGTCATTGTTGATAGGCTGACCAAGTCAGCGCATTTTATTCCTGTTGCAGCCACTTATTCATCGAAGAGGTTAGCCGAGATCTATATCCGAGAGATTGTTTGCCTTCATGGGGTGCCGGCATCTATCATTTCGGACCGGGGAACGCAGTTTACCTCGCGCTTCTGGAGAGCAGTTCAGTAGGAGTTAGGCACCCAGGTTCAATTGAGCACAGCGTTCCATCCTCAGACAGACGGCCAGTCCAAGAGGGCTATTCAGATATTGGAGGATATGCTCCGAGCCTGTGTCATTGATTTTGGAGGCTCGTGGGACCAGTTTTTGCCTTTAGCAGAGTTCGCCTACAACAACAGCTACCAGTCCAACATTCAGATGGCTCCATATGAGGCCTTATATGGTAGGCGATGTCGATCTCCAGTTGGATGGTTTGAGCTAGGAGAGGCTCGGTTATTGGGTACAGATTTAGTTCACGAGGCCTTGGATAAAGTCAAGATCATTCAGGACAGGCTTCGTTCGGCTCAGTCACGGCAAAAGAATTATGCGGATCGCAAGGTTCGAGATGTAGCTTTCATGGTTGGTGTGCGAGTATTGATCCGTGTGTCGCCTATGAAGGGCGTGATGAGATTTGGAAAGAAGGGCAAGCTTAGACCTAGTTCATTGGCCCATTTGAGATTCTCAATCGTTTGGGAGATGTGGCTTACAGACTTGCCTTGCCGCCCATCTTGTAAGTCGTGTATCCAGTGTTTCATGTGTCTATGCTTGGGAGGTACCACGGCGATCCAGCCCACGTGTTAGATTTCAGCACTGTTCAGTTGGACAAGGATCTGTCTTACGAGGAGGAGCCAGTAGCTATCTAGACTGGCAGGTTCGTCAGTTGAGGTCGAAGAGTTTTCCTTCAGTGTGTGTCCAATGGAGAGGTCAGCCTCCTAAGGCATTGACCGGGGATTCCGAGTCTGATATGCGGAGCCGTTATCCTCATATATTTTTCAAATCAGGTACTTCTTTCTTTTGTCCGTTTGAGGATGAACGGCTGTTTTAGAGGGGGAGAATGTGACGACCCAAAGGGACATCACCTGTTTTCTCTTTCATTTCGCACTTCTGAGGACTTGAAAACCTCATTTTTACTTGCCTCTATTTGCGTGCGCAGTCCAGGCGCGTAGCCGGAAAGATTATATGTTCAATTGTGTGAAAATTTTCAAAATATGGCTTTAAAATGATTAAAGTTGACTTCGGTCAAAATTTTTGGTAAACGGACCCAGACCCATGATTTGACGGTCCCGAAGGGTCCGTAGAAAAATATGGGACTCGGGCATGTGCCCGGAGTCGAAATCCGAGGTCTAGAACACGAGGAAAAGAATTTTCTTGTGAAATTGTTTTTCTGGAATTATTAAGGAAAATGAAAATGAAAATTGATTAAAAGACTATGGTATCAGGCTCGTATTTTGGTTCCGATACCCGGTACAAGTCTTAAATATGTTTTAACTGCTCTCTGTTAAGTTTGGTCAAAATTGGACGTCATTTGACGTGTTTCAGACCTAAATATCTAAAGTTTGAAGTTTTTGAAGTTAGAATGAAAAATGAAGATTTTGGGGTTTGATTCAATGATTTTTATGTTATTTTGGTGGTTTGATCGCTCGAGTAAGTTCGTGGGATGTTATTGAGTTAGTGTGTGTGTTTGGTTAGGAGCCCCGAGGGCTCGGGTGTGATTTGGAGGTGGTTCGAGGTGTTTTTGGACTTGGGAGATGTAGCATATTTTCTGCAATTTTTGCCCAGTTATTTTCTTCTTCGCGTTCGCAGCACTCAGCTCGCATTCGCGTACCAGTGGACTTTCCTTTCTTCGCGTTCGCGGACAAGTCCCCGCGTTCTCGGAGCCTTGGTTCCCCCCTTCACCGCATTCGCGAGCCGCCTCTCGCGTTAGCGTATAAGCAAATCCCGGACTCCCAGTTCATCCTTCTACACGTTTGCAACTAGTACCTCGCGTTCACGATGCATTGACTCATTTACCCTTTGCGAACGCGGCCCCCTTCCCGCGAACCGAAGCACAATTACGCCTAGTGATTTTTTTTAAAGTTTCAGAAACAGTACATTCGGGTTTATTTCAAAATTTTCACGAGCTCTCTTCTATCCCAAGCTTTAGGAAGCCATTGAAGCCCCCATTCTTCAACAACACTTGGGTAAGTAATTCCCCACTCATTTCCTTCGTTTTTCTTCATTAATTAGTGAATTCCTAGGCCTAAAAACATGAAATCAAAGTAAAAATTAGGGGTTTTGGATAGAGTTAGGGTTTTGAGAATTTTGGGTGATTCAACCTCAATTTGGGGTCGAATCTTAAATAAATTGCATATTTGAACTCGTGGGGTTATGGGTGATTGGGTTTCGGTCGGAGGTCGTGTTTGGACCATGTGGGCTCGGTGTCGAATTTTGGTATTTTTGGAAGAATGCTAGGAAATTCATATCTAGGCTATGGGATGTTGCCATTGAGTCTTTATTGATATTATTGAATTAATTGTGCCTAGATATCATTGTTTCGGAGTCGGATTATAGAGGAAAGGCGGTATTTGAGGATTGATTGTTATTCTTTGGACCGAGGTAAGTGTTTGATCTAACTTTGGCTTGACGGAATAGGATTAGGGTGTTGTTTGCTAATTGTTAAATGTTGAGTACGGTATATAGGCATGGTGACGAGTATCTATACACCGGTGTCTAGCATGACCGTGGGTCCTTGTTTGTACTTGTTCTGATATTGTTATGACTCTAACATGTTAATTGATGAATCCTATGAAATTATGAAAAGTATGAGGATTGATTGTGAGTTGTAAATTCTTTGGAATGTTGGCTCGAACAATAAAAAGGCTATTGGGTAAGAAATGAAGGAAATAGAAAGTATTATGATTATTCCCTTGCCGGGATGGTTTGAGTATATTGATTATTCTCCCTTGCCGGGATGTGAAAGTTATTGTTGTTGCTCCCTTGCCGACATTTAGCTGTTAATTGTGTAATTCCCTTGCCGGGACATTTCTTATTATTTGTTTATCCCCTCACCCCGTTTGGTTGTGATTACTGTTTGAGTGAGGAAGAGTGATAATGCACGAAGGGTCATTCCGTGCCATGTTTTGATTATATTTACACGAAGGGTCATTCCGTGCCATGTTTTGATTATACTTGCACGAAGGGTCATTCTGTACCACGTTTTGATTAATTATGCATGAAGGTACATTCCGTGCTCTGATTTGATTATAATTGCACGAAGGATCATTTTGTGCCTTGCTATGAGAGTTATGTGAGGGAAAGCATGAAGAGTGATGCCGTGCACTTTATTTGATTGCTTCTAGTGAGAATGAGAGTAAAAGCACGAAGGTTGATGTCGTGCAACTGTTGATTTTTCCTTCTCTCATTAATTTTTGTTATTGCCCTATTTCTTATTTAAATTGCTGACTTTACATTCGGACCATACTCCCCCATAGTATACTCCCCTCCCTCTTAACTGTTAAATTTTTGTATTCCTCCCTTTTATCGCATATATATATATATATATATATATATTGAACTGCACAGGTTGATTTGGTAGAACTGTCTAGCCTCGTCACTACTTCGCCGGGGTTAGGCCAGTCACTTACCAGCACATGGGGTCAGTTGTGTTGATGCTACACTTCTGTGCTCTTTTGCACAGATCACGGTACCAGAGCAGTTTTTGGACCACAGTAGTAGGATATTGATCGGGAGCTGACTTCAATCTAGGGACTTACGAGGTAGCCTAGCTGGCGTTCGCAGGCCGAAGTCCCTTTTCCATGCTTTCAGTTTGTTTTCATCGTACCAAGACAGACATTTATGTATTTTCTATTTAGACTTGTTTGTAGCACTCTTTAGTAGTTCGTGAGATAGCGACACCAGTCTTGGGTAGAGAAATGTTAAACTTTCGCATTTTGGGTTTTCAGTTATCTATATTTTAAAGACTTTCACTTTTATTTAAATGACTCGTTATATTTATATTGATATTGTTGAGGTGAGATCAGGGAATGTTTGAAATGTCTGGTTTGCCTAGCTCCGACATTTTTACAAATTAATTTAGTATTTTTAAAGCTAAATTGCATATAATTGTGTCACGACCCAGAATTCCCACCATCGGAAGTCATGACACAATTATATGTAATTTAGCTTTAAAAATGCTAAATAAATTTGTAAAAATGTGTAAAAATTACCTTAGCTATATTTTGGGCTAAATATGAGAATAAAATAAATTAATCACCAAAATGATAATTTGAGGAATAATTATTGGTTTTTGTATTGCTAAAATAGGGCAATAAATTGATTTAAAAATCTTTTAAAAATTAGAAAAAATACTAAAACCTTTGGACACACTTATATATTCATACACATGCTATTTTGAAAGTATTTTGCATATAAAAAATATACAGGGAAAAATTAGGTATCAACAGGAAGCAAGCGACGCATCGCCAGTCCCAAGGTTGTACTTGACCTCGAGGACCTCCATCAAAGGAAAGTTAGGCTCTAGGAAGCCGGCGACATCATCGCTAGTCCCAATGTGGTACCCAACCTCGAGGACCTCCATCAAGGAAAAGTTAGGCTCCAAGAAGCCGACGACACCTCTGCCGGTCCCGAGGTGGTACCCGACCTCGAGGATGTCCATCAAGGAAATCCAGGCTCCAAGAAGCCAATAGAGTCTTCGCCTGTCCCGAGGTGGTACCCAACCTCGAGGACCTCCATCAAACAGAAATTAGGCTTTAGAGAGATAAGCACTCCAAAATATGTTCATAAGGGCTTGACCTCGGAATATCATCTAAACCCGGAAATCCCTTCACCTAGAACCTATCAACAATGCGTTAAGGTTATATTCACTAAGTTTAAAGCAAGTTTCCAGATGCCTCGAGCTAACCCTCACTTAGGGACTACTCTCGAAAGTTTAGGAGTAGCCCCTATCATCGGGCCTCCGAGCTAATTCCCCCTCAAAGATTATCGTAAGGTCTAATTGATAAATCACAATTTCAAGGATCGGGGTATTATTTTCATACAGCACAAAGTAAGGGTCTTGACAGCCCAAGTTTATCGAAATAATTTAGGCTTGGTCCTAGGAACGGCAGAGGGTTCGGCGTGGAGTCATTTTAATCAATCAAAGGTCAGAAATGAATCCTCACGCCTAGGATTAATATAGGCAGTGATCGACAAAGTCATACATTCAAAATCTCTGTGAACATAAATGAAAGAGGGTGTAGCGCGCTAGGCCGGGGTAGGAAGGTGAGCAGCGGAGTATATTCTGAGCGCCCTCATGAGCATCGGTGTATAGCCCAAACACATTCATGATTTAGGAGAAGTAAAACCCTCTATCTCATCACCTCGAGACAACGACGATACCCATGACAACTGTAATAGCAACAATAATAGCAACAAGACAGTGTAATTTTGTTCGGCAATGGAAAACTCAAACATGATAGGTAGCTATTGAGGAAGATAGTAAGAAGAAAGGGGTGAACGGATGGAGAAATCCACTTGGGTAAAGAGGTAGTGCCGGAAGGCCCCCATTTATAGGGGGTGATAATATGACCAATAATGCCATCAATGCCTTTGAAAGATGGATCAGCAAGCCCAATCAATGCATTATTGAAAATTGAATCGATGGTGGTACTGTCGCTTTGGAGAATAGGAATTGACAGTGCATCGAATGATGCTGAAAAGACAAGTCCTCGGGATGTCCTACTTATCATAAAGGCTTACGTCACAGGTTGCATCATCAATATGATGTCATCGCAGGAAGCCTGAAGGGTTGGATATCAAAATCGTTTCCTATCGCTTCGTTCTAGGAAACACGAAGACTATCTGTATACGGCAAAATCGAAGGGTCCAATTTCTTGTCATTAAGGTACTTTGGAAGGTCACCTTGAAGGCTCGAGGCCACAACCGAGTATCCTGCTTCAAGGATCATCGACACCCAACTCCTAGATAGTGATGACCACGACTATGATGAAGATGGGGGTTTTCCAAGGTGCATGGCTAAGACTGATGGAGCCTAGCAGTCTTCTCTGAACCCGAATCAGGGTGCCTTGTCTAGCTGCCCCATCACCATATCTTTGTAATTAATGTATTTTTTACCATGCAAGGATTATCCTCCTATATAAAGGGGATCCTTGTCATTTTGTAAACTCATGTTGCTTTAGCTGCTCTACACGAAATATAGAAAAACATTCTCTCTGCTCTCTAATATACTCTCTTGATATTATTTCTCTCATTTATTATCTTCATTGTTGTTCTTCATTTATTGCTTATCGTTGGCCATAAAGAGCCTTCTTTAATTATCTTATAACTATTAGCCGTACCCCGATCACCCTCGATAGCTCACAGTCGAGCTCTAGAATCAACCTGAGGCCCCGAATCGATAAGCTCGAGGCCCCGATTAACTAGCCTACTTGTTTGATTATCATTCTAGCTTTAGCTCTTATTTCGTTTTTAAGTCTCATACATCTAGCATCAACTATTTAACAACTAGCATAAAAATAGATCACGTATTTTTAAATTCCCATCAACAAATTTAATTATTATTACCATTTTCGTGATAACCATAAATTTTCAAGAATGATTGGACAGGGTCCCGGGGAGCTCGGGTGTGATTCGAGGTGGTTTGGACCATATTTTGTTGTGCTTGCAATGTTGGATTATGGTGCATCTGATGTGTTTCACGATTGCGTATAAGGTTTTTGGGCAATTGATGGTTTGTGCATTGATTTTGCGGCATTAGTATGCATTTGCAGTAAGATTGTCGCATTGGCTATCACATTTGCACTCATTAATTCACGATCGCGAAGTGCTGGAAGCAGGTTGACTCATTGGCTTCCGCATTCGTGTCAAAGGATTGTGTTTGCACTTCTCTAGTTTATTGGCTTTCACGATCACGAGGCTCAAACGCGAACGTGCAGTGCATTTTCCTAGGTATTGTTTCCTTGTTCTTAGTGATCCCGAAGGTTATTCCGCAATCGCGAAGGGTACATCTTGACACTGTATTATAAGTTGTCATTTTCGGACTTTAGCTTATTTTATTATATTTGACATTGGTAGCTCGGATTGAGACAATGTTTGCGTCGATTTTCACCCACTTGGATTGGTTAAGTGTTCTTGATTCAGATTTGACTATTATTCATGATTCTATCTTTGATTTTTGCATTTGATTTATAAATCTAAAGAGGTAAATTTGGGATTTTTGCCTACGCTTTAAGAGAGAGTATTATGAGGTTTTGACAATTTATAAAATAGTTATATATTTGGACTCGGTAGGTTATAGCTCATCAAATTTTGATATTAGATTCGGATTTCGAGCACGCGGTTCTGGGGTTACTTTTGGGAAATTCTTCAAAGATCAAAATTTTATGGGTTGAGAACGCTTCCTATGGCATTGTTTGTCTTCCTTGGATGACGTTTGGCTTCGATTCACGTAATTGGAGGGGTAGAGTGTGATTTTGACACGAGAGGTAAGTCTCTTAGCTAACCTTATGATGAGTGAAACCTCTAGGATTTTACTAGACTTCCATGTGCTTATGTTATTGGGGTGGTGTATATGCATGGTGTATATGCTCTTGCCAAGGTTATATCATGTCCGGGATGGAATTAAGATTCTTTATGCTGGCTCCTTTTATTCATGATTTATTTTTCTTTCGTGACTAAGATTGTTCTATTAATCACGTTAGAAATCATGTCTAGGCTTGTCATTAGTTGCGAAGGCATGGGAACTACTCTTGATATGTTAAATTGTTCACTTATCTGTAGTCACATAATAATTTCATGAGAATATATATGTATGGTATTTATTAAGTCCTTGTGCACCTTTATCTATAATTCTTGAGTATATACATATATTTTGAATAATAGATACGAGTTTTGTACTGAGGATTTTGGCACGAAGGGTGAGCATGCTGATGAGATACAAGTATGGCATATTGGATATGATGATTGGTTATTGATTTATGAGGGATTGATATTATGTCCCTCTTTGCGCTTGGACTTGGTACCGTTCTTTCGGAGTCAGGTGATAACCCATGTTACTTTGCACCCTGTAACATGAATGTTTTACCGGGACGATACATGGATTTGTATCGGATTGATGTGATACATAGATTTTGTATCGGGATGCATGGATTATGTATCGGGCTACATGGATCTTGTAACGGTTTGAGCATGCATCATATTTTTGATTTATTTAGAGACATTTATTTAAATGATGCTAACTATTGCATGACCCTCCCTCCACCCCCCCCCCTGAGAGTCTCGACTCCATTGTTTGAAGCCTGCCAACTTCATTTGAGATATTTGACCAGCGTTATCATTACTTATTGAATTGAGAAAGAATGTTTTACATCTTTCGACTATTTTATATTTTAATATCTGGTTATCATGAGGATATTTATTGTTTCAGCTACAGGCTTGTTGTTATTTATATGTTGTAAGTATTGAGATGCATCTAGCATCGACCCTACTTATTTGTGGTTAGGCTTGATTTTTATTGGGTACCGACTATGGTGTACTTCTATTATGCTTTAGTACTTTTCTGTGCAAGTTCTAAGGCTAGTGTTGTGGTACCCCTTTAGTCGAGCATGAGTATGTTATTGGAGACTTCGTGGTGAGCTATTATATTGTTTCGATCCACAGCTTGTGAAGCCCCAATCCTCAATTTCTTTTCTGTCTATTTTCTTTCCCACAGACAATTGTGTTTATGTGTTTAAACATGTATTTATTCAATAGTTACTCATGCACTTGTGTCACCTAGTTCTTAGGGGTTGTACTGTTTTGATCTCGTTTAGACTATGTTATATTGTATCAATTATCTCACTGTTGTGAGATTATCATGCTTTTATTATACTAGTATATCTCTCGCTACAATTAAAAGATAAATTGAAAAGAATTTTTTCCTATAATGTCATATAAAAGACGTTTTTGCAGTAGGCAAATAGTAACGTCAGAAAACGCTCGCTATTGAACTATCGTTTTCTAGCTAATTTGGCCATTTATTGAGTATTTTGAAGGGTACATAGTTCTTATGGGGTAAAACTAATAAAGGTAAAAATTACCCCTTTTTAACCTGTAGCCGCTTTGTCTTTCTATTTGCACCCGTACCATTTTTTTGTTAAAAGTCATTTAAAAAGACTTTTTTGCCCTTCTTTATTAAAAGACTACTTTCTCTCCAAGTATACGCTTCTATCTCTCTCTCCCGTTATTCGCATTTTTTTTTTATTTGCTCTTCTCTGAAATCAAACGGTTTTCGTCGTTGTTTCGAATTTTCAACTGCTAGTGGTCGTTGTTCCCACATTACGATTTAATCATAGGTATATTGCATTAACTTTCTTGGTTTTATTTTACGATTTAATTTCTGGTTTTGGGTTTTGATAGTCATGTATTTATGATAGGGTTTAGTTTGATAACTTCATTAGT
Source organism: Nicotiana glauca (assembly GCA_026770625.1). NCBI lineage: Eukaryota > Viridiplantae > Streptophyta > Magnoliopsida > Solanales > Solanaceae > Nicotiana > Nicotiana glauca. The sequence goes on along the minus strand of MU786917.1, from coordinate 134,933 downwards.
TTTACTTTTACATTTGTACTTTTAGGTTTTTTGAACGAGTGTTCATGTTGTTAATGAAAATTCTATATATTCTTCTGTGATTAGACATTCAAATTTTTAAAAAATTTCAGAGTTAAACAGATGATAATGATACCTTAGGATAGGAGCTGAAGTTTTTTTTCATGTTTTGGCATTATTTTCGGATTTGAATTTGTGTTTTGTTTTTTTTTTTTTTTTGCTAAATGTTTTGTGCTTGTATGGAGAACCAGAATTAAGTTTTTGTGTTTGTAACTGGTGAAATTCCATCTTTAAGAGCTGAAGTTTTTGTGTTTGTAACTGGTGAACTGGTGAAGTCCAGCTTTAGGAGATGAAGTTTTTGTGTTTGTTACTGGTGAACTTCAGCTCTAGAGCTGAAGTTTTTCTTTTATACCTGTCGAACTTCAGCTCTAGAGCTGAAGTTTTTGTTTTATACCTGTCGAACGTCAGCTCTAGAGTTGAAGTTTTTTTTTTTAACTGTCGAACTTCAGCTCTAGAGCTGAAGTTTTTGGTTTATACCTGTGGAACTTCAGCTCTAAAGCTGAAGTTTTTGTTTTATACTTGTCGAACTTAAGCCTTCTTAGGTGTTGATGTTTTAAATGATCTTTTTGAGAATGTCCTGATGTTATTATTCGTATCTTTTACTTTTTCTTGGACAGATGGCTCCTAAAGCACCTAAAGATCCTAAAGTAGCTAAGGAAGGCAAAGCACCTAAAAACCTAGACTACTTGTAGTAGCCCCAGGTCCTTATATCCCTGAGCCTCAACCTACAAGACCAGGAAAAAAATATTTTGAGTTTACTGAATAGTTTAACTCTAAGGGTTACTGGAAGGGGAACCATGATTTGAAGAGTTTAATTGCAACTTTCTTGACTCCTACACAACAGGATAAGCTTAGTAATGGTCCATTTAAACACATTATTGCTATGGAGAATTTCAAATGCAGCATGAAGTTGGTTCATTATCTGTGTCTTTCTCGAATATTCATGAATGATCGAGACTCCATTAGTTTTAAGATTTTTGGGCATGATGTTTCCTTCATTCTTGAAGACTTTCACATTATGTGTGGTTTGCGGATCACAACACATAATATTAAAAAACCATTTAATCGAGAGTGCACTATTCTGAAACGCTATTTTGGTAAGTCCAAGGGTGTGTATCTGAAGGATATTCAAAGTTTTATGACTCGTAATATAATTCCAAAGAATGCTGTGAATCATGCACACATATGCGAGAGTGATGATGATGCAGTTAGACTTATAGAAATTCTTATTGTAGAGTCTATTCTATTTGGGAAAAATACCAATTCATGTGTGAATGAGGAGTATGCATCTATCGTTAAAGACGAGAAGGTTTGTGTTGAATATCCTGGGGTAATGTGGCTTATGAGAAGCTCATTTATTCACCGAAACATGCATTGGACAAGCAGAACAAACATCATGCAACTGAGTATAAACTTACTGGATTTCCATATCCGTTATGTGTTTGGTTCTATGAGCGCTTCCCAGATGTTCGGAAGAAGTATGTAGCAGATGATGAGTACCTTGATATGCCTCAGGTCCCCAGGATGTTACGTTATATATACGTGGGAGAGCCTAAATTTCCCGAAATTTATTATATGTTCAAAACTCATGAAATAAGTTACTTTTTTTAAAATTTTTGTCTTTGTATTAATAGGCTGATGTATTAGTTTTTTTCTTCTCATAATATACTTTTTTGTATTAAACAGAGATATCGTGACTTTAAGGTATTATATACTTTTTTGAATTCAATGCCTTTAATTGGAAAATTACCGTACATCCGGATTTGTTCAAATTTAGTTAATGCAGTTCCTTCAACTGGTAAATCACCACTTACTCTAAGTCGATCAAACGAATTGAATCGAACTCCTGTCATTGGTAAATCACCACTTACAAAGAGTCGATCAAAAGAAGTGAATCAAACTCATGACATTGGTGAATCACCACGTAGTCGGAATCAACCAAAAGAATTGAATCGAACTCCTTTTATTGGCGAAGCATCTCGTACCAAGAGTCATTCTACCTCGTCTACATATGACTTTGATGAAGATGAATTACTTGATAAAACATGCTCTGTAAGTTTTTATCTGAAGTTTTTTGGGTTTGTTTTTGTAAAAGTACAACATGTTTTTTGATCTGAAGTTTTCTTCTATATCTGAATTTTTGTTGTGTATCTATTGTAGTGGTTAACGACGGAGGTTCAAAGGCCAAATGAAAAAGAAAGAAGCATGATCGTGAATGAAGTTTTTGATAAGTTTAAAAAGGAGGAGCGAACTGCTATTGTGGATGCGGTTTTTGTAAAAGTGAAGGTAAGCTAATTTATAGAGAAGTCTTTTTGTTTGTGCTGATTTTATTTCAGATTAATCATTGTTAGTAATTTTTTTCTAGGAATATTTTGATGAGAAGTTTGAACAGTTGTTTACGATTGTCAACAAATCAAATGGAATGGATCGAGAATATGACAGGATGAATGACTGTTGCGAAGATCCATCGGCTTTTGAAGGCGATCAAAATGTTCAAGAACAAGTTGAAGAGCAACGTTCCAGTGCTGATAGATTGAGCAGATATGTAAATGATGAAGCATATTTATCAACTGAGAATATTGGAAGCGAGGAACGTGCACATAATCAAGTTATTGAGACTGAAGAACATACTACTCATGATGCATTACCTAATGTCGCATATGATAATGCTACACATAATGAAGCGGCTGTTGAAGGCGTTGAACTTGTTCAACAACATGGTGCAGCGGAAAAATCCAATGTTTGTAGATAGAGTAAAGGTGGAGAGAAAGGTGCAGATGATCAAGTTGTTGGTACTGAAAAACATGCACTGAGTTGTGCTTCGGAAAGTGATCAAGCACCTGTTGGTACTTCAAATCTGAAAGATGATCAGTATGCAGGAGTAATAGCAATTTGCAATGAACTTCTAGGTGGTGCTACACAGGAAATTGTTTCTATAGGTATAAAGTACAAAGCATGTTTTTTGGTTAATGTTTTGGTTTTGTAACTAATGAACTTTCAGCTATAGAGCTGAAGTTTTTTTTTTACAACTGTCGAACTTCAGCTCTAGAGCTGAAGTTTTTTTTTATAACTGTCAAACTTCAGCTCTAGAGCTAAAGTTTTTTTTTTGTAAGTGTTGAAGTTTTTGTTTGTGACTGGCTAACTTCAGCCTTCTTAGAGTTGAAGTTTTAATTGTCTTTTTATAATATCCTGTAGTGAAATTTTCACTACAGGTATAAATTTTTTCTATGTTTTATATATATAAAAATTAGTTGATCTATTCCCCCTCTTTTATGAATATGCAGTGGAAGTTGAAACTAGTTGTGGTTCAATTGCCACAACTCAAAAACTCTCTGATGATGCTCAATTGAATGAAAGTAAAGTTGAGAAAAACCTTCCAGAATGGTCGTCGACGTTGGTTCAGAATTGAATGATGCTGGAAATGCTGATATTGAGAAAGGCATGCAGCCTGGGGAAACCACAACGGAAGACAAACATGAAGGTATTCTATAGATCATGAATTTATTATATTTGATCGAAGTATATTTTTATATTTTGAAATTTTATATATTTTATTTTCTTTTGTATGTTTTTGAATAATTTCTCATAATAATTGGAGGCAGGTCGAAGAGAATTGGGTGAGATTCTGCAGCAATATGAAAAAGGAGAAATGCATATATTCACACCTGTTGATCAACAGACAGGTGTGAAGTGTGTTGGTAGTATTTTATAAAATTTAGTCAGTATTATTTATTAATTTTGTTTTTTGCATGAAGATACAGGATTATGTTGGAATGAAAACACCATCTTTGTCGCAACACTTAGACCAGGTAATTATTTTCTGCAATTCGATTACTGACTTTTTTTGCCAAATGTGTGTTCTCTATCAGTTTTGTTTATGTTTATATTGCAGTTTTCATCTGATGCATCGGAATTTCTTCCAAAATCTAAGAGAAGGAAGATTTCTAGTTCTCCTATGTGTGATACCAGTGATATCCCCAACTTCAATTTATGTTTATTTTCACTTAGTAGTACACAAGGGGCTGATTCAGAAGGTAATTTTGCTGCTGTTGTTATTCGTGAAGAGACAGAAGAACATCGTGAACAGCAGAGAATTGGTCAATCATCTTCCACGATGGCTGTAGTTTCCCCGCCTGCTGCTGAACAGCAGCAGTTAGTTGTGACGGAACAGCAGGAAGAGCAAGCAAAAGGAAAACGAGATAAAAAAGGGAAAAGGATGCGTATGGAGAGTATTTGGTTGAGATCTCCTTATGTAGTTTATAAGAAAAATCAAAGGGGGCAAGATTGGATAGTAGGAAAGAATAGAAGAAGGTGTCCCTTCCATTATGTTTCTCAAGACAACGGATTGATTCAAAGATTTAAAGAGTGGTTGGAGATGGATGACAGTGAATATGATTCCAATCCATTCAAATTAGCTGGCCTTGATATTCAAAAAGCATTCTTTACCGAGCTTATGGATCCTGACTCTGATCTTGCGGATGAAGTAAGTTATTAAGTTTGTTTTTTGAATTGGTTTTCAACTGTATTTCCCAAAAGTTCAGCTTATTTTTTGTAGTATAGCTTTATTCATAGTAAACTGCTGAAGTTTTTTAGCTTATTTGCTAAAACTGAATATGCTTAAGTTTTTTTCATGTTGTTTGTAGTTGTGTAGTGTGTTTTTTCTAAACTTCATAGTGGTAATTTCACATGTTATCATTTGTCGTTGTCCATTTGAAGCATATTGATGTGGGCGTATATTACTTGCGCAAAAAATATTGCTATCACCTTCCATGTTATACAAAAGCAAGATGTGTAGTAATAGATTTAGTTTTCGATCAGTATATGACTATCCTAGATAGTATTCATCCTTCAGAAGAAAAGTTGAAGATAATTGACAAAAGGAAGCAAAAGAAATGGAGGTTCTTAAGAGCAAATCAAAGAGAAAGAGGATATCCAAAGAACGGTTTGAAAAAGAAGAAGAAGAAAAAGAAGCGGTTATTAAGCCACTTACGGACTTTTGTTGGTATGAGGAAGAATCAACGAATGAAAAGGTGTCCAACTACGTAAAAGGCCTTGACCTTTCCTGTGTATCTCATGGGCATCTGCCAAAAAAATATTCTTTGTATTTCTACTTAAGCCAAGGGAGGGCCAGATATCTACGCACTACTTTTTTGGATATCTGGACTTTGAAGATAAAGTTATATATGTGTATGATTCCATGGGCAATGCAACATACGAGCGTGCGATTGAACATGTCAAAATTTATGCCCGGTTGATTCAACACTGTCTCAAATGCTTGAATTTTGGGGAACATAATAAATTTTATGGGACAGTCCTATGGAAAATTTTAAAATTAAGTGGATTCACACACCGGAATAGACTAACAAGTACGTGTTTCACATATGTTTTACCATGCATCATATGTTTATTATTTCTTGCCCTTGTGTTAACTATTCTTTAATTTCTTTTTCATATTTTTTTGCAGTGTTGATTGTGGTATATTTGCTCTTAAGTTTATGGATATGCGGTTGATGAGAGAAGATGTCTTCAATTTTGATCAAAGTCAAACATTGGCATTCAGGAGGGAATTGGCTGCCAATCTTTGGGTTCATGGAAAGTGGAAAAAAGATAGTGGCTATGAAACTCCAGAAGAACGAGAAGGACATGATTATGGAGATTTTGAAGAGTCTCTGTGTGAATTTTTTGATTAAAGGATTGGTTGGCTGTATATAATTTAGATTTTGTGAATATACATTAATTATTTTTTTAGTTCACTTTTGTGTCATACAAATATGTTTGTGTCTTTTATCATGAATTTTAAGTACATTTTTAGTTTGAAATAACTTATGCATGACTTCTGCTTTTTGAGATGAAGTTTTGTTTAAAGTTATAAGAAAACTATTGAATCCAACACAAAAACATCAGCATATCAGGTGGTGAAGTTTTTTGAAATATGGTAAAAAAGCTTCAGGACATTCGGCTGAAGTTTCTTTAAAAAGGTTTAAGACAAAACTATTAAATCCAACACAAAAACTTCTGCTTATCAGGTGCTGAAGTTTTTCGAAATATACTAAATAACTTCAGCACATTGGGCTGAAGTTTTTCGAAAAAAGCTTTAGGACAAAAACTATTGAGTCCAACAAAAAACTTCAGCTGACTAAGTGCTAAAGTTTTTGGAAATATATTAAAAAACTTCAGCTCATTAGGCCGAAATTTCTTGAAAAGGCTTAAGACAGAAACTATTGAATCCAATAGAAAAATTCCAACTTCTCAGGTGCTGAAGTTTTTGAAATACACTAAAAAACTTCAGCACATTAGGCCGAAGATTTTTGCATTTTATAGCTACTTTTTGTGATTTATCACGTATATCAACTACTTTTTGTGCCCTTATTTTTTTCTATTTTTTTATTGCATTTACCAACTACTAGCATTTACCACTTACTTTTGCCAACTACTTATGTTCTTACATTCAATTTCTCTGAATAAAAAATAGGTAACAATCTCTTCAGCATTTATAGATATTAAATTGATTGATTCAAGTATGTTCATGGCTTTTTTCATGAATTTCAAGTATAGTTTTGTTGAAATTCAGAATGCTAAACTTGAGCATGAAGTAAATAACTTTAGCCTTTTAAGCTGAAGTTCTGGTTAAAAGTCATAACTAAAGTGTCAAATGTAGGACAAAAACTTCAGCTCATCATTAAATATACTAAATAACTTCAGCAGTATTTGCATAAGTTATTTGAAAATTCTTTACAACAAAAACTATCGAGTGCAGGACAAAAACTTCAGCTTAACAAGTGCAAAAGTTTTTAGAAATGCACTAAATAACTTTAGCACATTGAGCCGAAGATTTTTGATAATGCTTTAAGACAAAAACTATTGAATCCAACAAAAAACTTCAGTTGACCAAGTGCTGAAGTTTTTTGAAATATACTAAAAAACTTCATCGCATTAGGCCGAAGTTTCATAAAAAAGCTTTAGGACAAAAACTATTGAATACAATAGAAAAACTTCAGCTGACCAAGTACTGAAGTGTTTGAAAATAGACTAAAACACTTCAGCATATTTGGCTAAAGTTTCTTCAAAAAGCTTAAGACAAAAACTATTGAATCCAACAAAAATCTTCAGCTGACCAAGTGCTAAAGTATTTGGAAATATGCTAAAAAACTTCAGCTCATTGGACCGAAATTTCTTGATAAGGCTTAAGACAAAAACTATTGAATACAATAGAAAAACTTCGGTTTATCAAGCATTAAAGTGTTTGGAAATACACTAAAAAACTTCAACACATTGGGCCGAAGTTTTCCGAAAAAGCTTTAGGACAAAAACTTTAGCATGGTTTGGTATTTTTTAAGTTGATACTTATATTTTTTGCATTTACTATCTACTTTTTATCTTTTGTCAACTACTTCATCTTTCATTTAAATTTGTTTGACTATATAGTAAAAAGTTATTTTTTTACTATATAAAAACTGTGGGTTTTACTAGGGCTGAAGTTACATTTCTTTTTGCATTTACAACATACTTATTTTTATCACCTACTTATCTTATTTCATTCAATTTCTCTGAACGTAAAACAGTAAAAATAGCTAAAAAGTTACTTTCACATTTATAGATATTAAATTAATTAGGTGAACTCTTTGTCTATATTAACAATCTCTTCACTTGAAAATTTCATAGTCATTCATAGACTTCTATCATATTTCTTTAAATTTATATTCATCCATAGTCTTTCAGCTTTGTTAAAGAAAAAATATCTGGTGCAAGCGGAAGTGGGAAGCCTAATATGGATGAAATTATGAAGAAGTGGGAGGGTTTGAAGTGTGAGTGGTACAATAACAAACCGATGGCTAATCTTATGCTTTTGTGGAATGAAATAAAGGCTGATTGGGAGAGAATCAGACAAAAGCTCTGTGCCAATGAATCATTCCAGAACAGGCTTAACCTGGAACGTAGTTGTGGAGATTATTCAACCTCATTCGACAAGGTTGTGTAGCAGTTTGATAGTTTTGAGTTTCGCAGCTTGAGGGACTATTCCAAGCTGCAAAACAAGCTGAGGATTCTTCTTGCTGTTATGGACAGAGTAATCGTCGAACAAAGTCAGCTACGTGATAAACTAGAGAAGTTGAAGATTGATCTTCTTAGATTGAGTGGTCTTTTGCCCGACTACCCTATAGTTATCTCTGATACTGATGATGATGAGATATTTAGAGAAATTGAGGAGTACTGTGATGATGATGATGATGATGATGATGATGATGATGATGATGATGGTGATGACGATGATGGTGATGATTGTCAGTGTGTTTTTTGTTAACTTCAGCCTATAGAGCTGAAGTTTTTTTAGGTTCATTTTGTATAACTTCAGCCCATAGAGCTGAAGTTTGGTAATATGTGTGTTGTTCTGACCTCTTTTTATATCAATGTAATTGTCAACCTTTTTGTTCTTAGCTTTCTATTGCATTGTACTTTTTATTTGTTGGTATTTGCTTTATACTTCTTAGTTTCTTAGAGATGCTACAACTTTTGTTTGTACATGCGTTTCTTTTTGTGTGTTGTATGCATATGTGTGTGTGAGAGAGTTTTTGTATGTGTGTGTGTCTGTTTGTTTAAGGATATGTATTTCACATTTTTAAAATGCAACCAAACCTGTAAGTCTACGCAACAAAAATGAGTGATTTGTACTTTAGCAGTATATAAAATTGTCCAAGAGCTTATTTTTTTATTCCTATGAAAAATCACATTTGAATTATGTCATACAATAAAGAAAGTCTAAATTCAGACCAAGAATTATTGAAGCTTGGAGTATTTTTCAGTGTGTTTTTTGGAATATGGATGAGGTGCTGGAGAAGACACGCAAGTTGTTCTGTTATGCCCAACTTGTTTACATCGACTGCATTTGGTAGACTTGAATGGTACTGATGATTCAGTCGCAGGTATATGCCTCTTCTTTTGTCTTCTTCCTTGTAAAATCTCTACATCGGGAGGTTTTGTGATCTCAGATTGTACATTTTGTGGTATTTCCCATGATTGTTGATCTCCCACGGTATTCACATGTCCTTCATATGTTTTCAACCATGTTTCTCTTGAATACCAATTTGAGCAGTAATCAGATTTCTGCAAATATCTCTTATTAATAGCAGCAATTGCATGTGGACAGGGCAATTCATCAAGTTGGAATTCCAGGCAGTCACATGTTCTCTTCTTTAAGTCCACAATGAATTCGATTGTTTCACTATTTATTCTAAATAACATTGAGTCAAGGTTGAACACCTAACAAGGAATTAAAAATTAAGACAAATTATATTAGTGTATTTTTCCTTCAAAACGAAAAAGTATGAAATTTTTTAAATCTAAGCAGTAAATCACTGCAACAGATCTAAAAAGCTAAAGTTAATAAATATACTTACAAACATTTTGCAAGCCAAGTCAATCTTCTTAGTCATCTCTTCTTCTGCCTATATTGATACTCTGTGAAAAGTTTCATTTGCCTTTTTTCTCCGTTCATAAAACCACTCTCCCGGCTTTTCTTGAATGAAATCTAACATTCTTAAAATAGGCATTTCTCTCCTTTTTAGTAAAACGGAATTCATTGATTCTACCATATTTATTATTAGCATATCATAACGTCGTCGTGGGAACCACGATAGAGCCCATCTCTCAGGAGGCTCTTCCATTATGTAATTGTATGTTTTCTTGTCAATACTTTTGAGTTGAGACATTAACTGATTAAAATCTTCACGTTTGTATGATGTTGCAGCACTTTGAAAAAGATTTATTACCATGGCCTTTGCATGTCTTTGCTTTAAATTTTTCTCAAAGTGATAGAGGCAGATACCCTGGTGAGTTTTAGGAAAAACTGTTCTGATACCATTTGCGATCTATTGGTTTCTATCTGACAAAAAAACCAATTCACGGCGGACTTGAATTACTTTTCTCATTTCTCGAAAGAACCAAATGTATGCCTCATTGTTTTCTGAATCTACTACACCAAAATATAGAGGAAAGATTTGATTGTTTGCATCCTTTGATACAGCAACAAATAGAATACCACGATATTTTGACTTCAAAAACGTTGCATCTACTGCAATAACGGGTCTACAGTAGGACCAACTAGCTACTGATGTCGTAGGAGCAAAGAACAAGTAAGCAAATCTGTACATTGAAACACAAAAAAAATCATAAGGTGTGAAGTTTTTCAAATAGTAACATTTGAATCTTCAGGCTGATGGTTAGTATTGTTTTGCTTACTTATTCTGCGCATCTCTTTTTATGCTTGTGTACGTTCCTGGGTTTTTGGCCACCGTCATATGTAGGTATGAAGGAAGAATCTAGTAGTTCTCTTCAGGTGTTCCCCTTATGCAAGCAACAGCTTTTTGAATAGCACACCATGCCTTGTGATAACCAATGTCAATTCCAAATTTCTTTTTCATTTCATTTTCTACAAAGGCTGGTGTAACCTCTATCTTTTTGTCTCGAACATGCTCTATAATTTGTTCGCTTATAAAATTTGATGTAGCATGCTTCTGATCTAATTTTCTTGCATCAATCGAGCATTCATGAATGTTATGATATTTTATCACCCTGAACAGTGTGGAATTTTTTATTCTGGTAGCATGTACATTCCAACCACATTTGTCCATGATGCATTTCAGCTCGTATCTCTTGGAACATGATCTAACAACAGTGAATTCAACTTTTTACAAAGATTGATCCAAATATTACTTCCTCAGGCAACGCATCGTGCCTTAGTATTTTACATGGTGGAGATTCTTTCACCTTTCTCTTCACTCTTTTTCTTGATTTCTGAGAAGCACAAGAACTTTCAGTAATTTCTTCAATTCTATGTGATGTTATCGGTATAAGCTCCATGTTTACTTCATCTTCATTGTTGTTTATCATTGCAGAAGGTGAAAAAAAGCTTTGTTGGATTGAGTGTTGGTTGTCAATTTGCATTATTAGCTGTCCTTCTTCTTGTTCATCGAGAAACCGGTATGAATTTATTGGAGGAGGGGGTAATTGTTGCAGCACTATATATTCTGAAGCAGCTGTAATATTAGAAGGCTGTTGCCCTTTTTCTACTTCCATTATTGGCTGTCGTACTTCATATTGATACTCAACAAAAGGCTCTGAATCTATTGCATATGCAAGAGATTGGTTGAATGCTGCTGATTCTGAAGGTTATATTTTTTCGATGACGAAATGGCAATTCTTGTAGGCTGAATCAGTTGAAAGAAAATGTATACAGGTACTGAGTTCTTCATCTGAAGTTACAAGCATTCCTTTGATTGTATTTAGTTTGATATCAAACCATACTTTTAATGCATATTTGGTCGAATCAATATTTGCAAGTTCACTAATTTTCTTCAGGAAAGTATTGAATGATATGTCCTTATTAAGTAGAACAAGTTTTGTATCATGATTCAAGTATTTGAAATTGGGAGTCCAACTCCCAGTGAAAGTTTTAACAACGCAAATCAAACTCATCCTGCAGATTCATGTTTAGTGGCAAGTATTAGGAAAGTAAACAGAAGAATTTTTATGTTATTTGTGCTGAAGTTTTTACAAATTTTTATGTCATTCATTAAGATGTATGACATAATTAATGAATTCTGTAAAGAAAACTTCGGCTTATAAGTGCTAAAGTTTTTAGAGATAAGCTTAATAACTTCAGCATATTAGCTGAAGTTTTTTATCATGGTGATTCATAAATGCATGGGAAAACAACTTCAACACGTAAGTGCTGAAAATTTTAGAAATGAACTAAAAACCTGCAGGACATTAATCCGAAGTTTTTTTCAGAAAACGATAGCATGTTGCAGCATTAATTGCATAGTATAGAGCAGTATTTTTAGTTCAAGCATGAAATTTTTAAATATTAACTAAAATACTACAGCACCTATACCGAAGTTTTTTTAGTACAATACGATTTTTTAATTTAGCCAGTGTAGGAGGAAAACTTCAGCCTCCTGCTGAAGTTTTTAAGTAATAACAAAAAAAACTTCAGCTCCTACGCCGAATTTTTTTTAGTGCAATATGATTTTTTAATTTAGCGAGTGTAGGAGGAAAACTTCAGCCTCCTGCTAAAGTTTTTAAGTAATAATTAAAAAACTTCAGCTCCTAGGCTGAAGTTTTTTTAGTGCAATATGATTTTTTAATTTAAGCAGTGTAAGAGGAAAACTTCAGCCTCCTACATAAGTTTTTACATAATAACTAAATAGCTTCAGCTCCTAGGCCGAAGTTTTTTTGGTGCAATATGATTTTTTAATTTAGCCAGTGTAGGAGGAAAACTTCAGCCTCCTGCTGAGGTTTTTAAGTAATAACTAAAAAACTTGAGCTCCTATGCCGAAGTTTTTTTAGTGCAATATGATTTTTTAATTTAAGCAGTGTAAGAGGAAAACTCCAGCTTCCTGCTTAAGTTTTTAAGTGATAACTAAAAAACTTCAGCTCCTAGGTCGAAGTTTTTTTGGTGCAATTTGAAACTTCAGCCTCCTGCTTAAGTTTCTATGTAATATTTAAAAAACTTCAGCATCCAATGCAGGAGGAATTCATCGTCAAATAGATTTAGAATTCAGCATATCAGTGAAGTTCGTGAAACAACTTCAATCAATCAATCAGAAAACATATTTTGAATTCTGAAGATGAATTTGAATACTTACAATGTATTTGAATTTGAATTTGAATATAGAATTTAAGTATGGAATTTGAATGCGAGACGCGTTCTCAGGAGGAACGGACTGAATATGGAAGATATACGGAGGAGATTTGGAATTTGAATCTGGGAATACAGAGGAGAGACACACTTTTATATATTTTGGAAGGGGTATAATAATGGTCATATTAACACGCATTTTCTGTTAGTTGGTTACGAAATCAATAATTTTAAAAATAGGGTATATGTTAAAAGGCGGCATAAAAATAGGGTACCGCTGCAAATCGAGATCTATATGGTTCAAAATCCCAAAAATAGATTTGAAGTTGGCTAAAAGTTACTGTTCGAAGTCACAGTTTTTGGTGAACTTAGAGTTCTAGTACAATCATATTATTAAAATTTACATGTAATTACAATTTTATTCTATGCAAACTTATTTGTATTTTAGTTTTCAAAGGACATAAAAATCAATTAATATTTTGAGGATATTTTAGTCATTCAACATTTAGCGTTTTAACATTCTTATTTTTATAATAATATAAATAGATTATAACTCTGATAATTAAAGGAAATGGGACTCTATTCTACTGACTGCGAATTGGCTTGTTTAGTAAGTACAGCTAGGCGTCATCACAGCCTGAGATGAGATTTCGAGACAGTGACAATTAGTACATATACTTTCCTAATTGCAACTTCCTTTTTTTCTTCTTCTTTATTTACCTCTTGGAAATTCCTTTTTTGTTCTTCTTTATTTACCTCTAATTTCTCGTCAAATTCTTATACTCCCTCTATTCCAGTTTATATGAACCTATTTTTTTTTTGGTCCGTTCCAAAAAGAATGAACCCTTTCTAAATTTGATAACAATTTAGCTTAAACTAACAACTCTACCCTTAATGAGAAGCTTTTATAAGCACACAAATACTCTGTGCCCCATTTTGATTTATTTCGGATCACAAATTCCAAAAGTCTCACGTGACAAAAGAAAAAAATTTATGAACACATTATTTTCGTATCTTTATGCCTTAACCAGCAGAATGCCAAAATTTTAAAAGGGACAAATGAATCAAGAATTCCCACACCTTTTCCCTTTTTTTTTTTTTTTTTGAGGTGGTTGCTTGAAACAAGCTGAGGTTCTAAGAGCTCTATAGGTAATGTTTAGTTTTCTGTCGAACTCATCATCTAACCTTTATTTCCATTTTACTCCTCTAATTGTTTTATTTAATGAGGTAAAACTGCATGTAACTAGCATGGTTAATAGCCTGTTTGGTCAAGTTTATTTTTGGCCAAAAGTATTTTTTTGTCAAAAGTACTTTTGGCCAAAAATTGAGGTGTTTGGTCAAGCTTCTGGAAGAAAAAAAAAGTATTTTTGAGGAGAAGCAGAAGCAGTTTTGGAGAAGTAGAAAAAAGTAGTTTCTCTCCAAAAGCACTTTTTTTAGAAGAATTTTTGAGAAAAATACACTTAGAAGCGGTTTTTAACAGCTTGGCCAAACACTAATTGCTGCTCAGAAGTGTTTTTCAAACCAATTAGCCAAACACAAACTGCTTCTCACCAAAAGTACTTTTGAGAAAAGCACTTTTGAAAAAAAGTACTTCTCAAAATAAACTGATTTTTGCATCTTGGCCAAATGGGCTATAAGTGTTTTTATATATCATTTCAAAGATTTATATTAATAAATTTTTGAAATTCATGCAAACAAAAAGTTTTATAAATCAAAACTCTGTAATTGTATGATTTGAACATGTTGGACCATAAGCATTATTCCTATATAGAGAGAATCCAACTTTCACCTGTAAGGCTCACACCAACAAGAGAATCACATATTTCTTAGTGCAATTTTATGAGAAATTAGCGCATCAAGTTCTTTCTTCATATGTGAAGTCCAGTAGCAGAAAATGTTTCATTTCTCGTAATTAAAATATTTATGACTTGACCGTTGAATAAGGAATGATGGTTAAGAGTTCTTACTTTTGAGTTCCCACTCTGATTATATAGAAGGCTATAATAATACCTTAATGTACGAAAGTGGATAAAGCTCAGTATTTCTCTAATTTGAATCGAAAGTTGCTTTTTGCTCCTCTGCCTTTGAAGGCTGGTTACATCTAATGTCTCCTACGAGGCTATCTTAAAGTCCTCTTGTGGCAGAGCTACATAGCTTGTAACAGTGGTGAAACTCCTCACTATATTAGGAAGAATATGAACACTGATTATAACTCTCAAGGTACCAAATTACAATGAAAACTATTGAGATAAAAAGTAAAAGGAGTAAGGATAGAGATAAGGATTGGAATGAGAAGATAGATTGAAGAAGGAGATGAGATGCCAGAAGAGTCAGGATTAGAAACACGGAATTGCCTTCGCACATAATTCAACATGCCTGCTAGTAGCGGTACCCCGTACTATTTAATCAGCCTGGATCACATATCAACCTTTGTGAAGGCATGACTCAATTGCTTCTTCTCGGCCCAATGTCTATTTGTGTGTAATCCTTGTTGGTGTCCATATTGGGTTGGACTCGATTCATGATAATACTCCCGACCTCAATAAGAACCTTGTCCTCAAGGTTCGAACAGAGCGATACTGATATCATAATGGCGAGTTCCGCGAGGCACGAATGTGTGTCACGGGCAACAAGATGAAGAACAACAAGATGAAGAATAAATGCCATAACTCTTAAAATTCCCTCCTCCTCTTTCTTGCTAATACCAATAATTTTCATAGCCATCCTTGTCTCAAAAGTATTTCGAGCAACACGAACGGCTAGGAGTTCATAGAATTTTAAATGACTGAGATGGTGAAATGATTCTGGATGCCCCTTGGGTGCTACATCAGTTGTTCTTCCATTTTGGTCAAATCGAATCTCCACAAATTCACTTTGATGGTTCGAGTTGGTATTTATAACTGTTTTGGTACTGCCAAGTGCGTCAAGAACTAGATATGACTTCAAAACTTGTTGTTCCACAACCCACCGTTCAATGGTTCTATGACCACCAAAACAGGCAAAATAGCGCATAAACACCGTAATAGTTCCAATTTTGCTGGTACCATTTTCATCAGTAACTAAGACAATATTGCCTTTACCCACAATGACTATCGCCCTATTATTAATACCAGAACTAGCAATTGAAGATATGTTCTCAAATTCAACTTCTTTACAAGTATGCATAGCAAGACCTATAACCATGGGTTCTTGTGCTAACTCCTTAACATGCTCACACCCGTCGAAGTTAGAATTATCTACCTTGAAGAACTAGTAAACTGTATTAGAAGCGCGCTCTCCACTAAATATTTTCATCGCACCTGCAATGAACCAACTATAACCATAATCTTTTCGATCTAGATTAGAACTCTGTCGCATTATCAGATTATGTTTAGTTATTACTTGCCCTACAAACCTATACTTGTTCAAGAGAATACCATAAATTAATGCATCTCCTAGGCCATGATGTAATCTATGACGTGCAACCAACTCAACCACTTCAATGACAGCAGAAAATGTGTAACCAATACCCTGTATTGCTCGAAGCTTCACCTTATATCCATTCCTCAATTCAAATACTTTCCACTCTTGTAACATAACAACAAATGCAGCTACTGCAGCCTGCATCTTCATGTACTGCTGTGTGGTGTCATAATATTCTGTACTTAAATCGTTCATTACTTGAATCAGAAGTTTCTTATTAGTTGTACAAAGAGAATTATTAACCCCACCAGGATCAAAGAGAATATACAGAGAAGCAAACATTGTTTTGTGAACTAGAGCATGTTCTTTTACTGGAAGTCAACACTCAAACTCCATAAGAAATTTATCAAGATGTGGATCCTCAATATTCTCAGACACCCGAAAACATATATCAAGAGACATGGAATAAAAGACCGCAACACTGAATTCAACTCCACCTAACTGCTCCCAATCAGACAATTTTGCAAATAAATAACTCTATCTTTTTCCAATTGCGTGAAATAGTGTATGTGCCTCCATGTTCTCTATAGAACCTGTTAAAGCCATGAACTTGGAACTTACTCTCCGATCCCATAAACAAATATGTGCTGCAGTTGGGCTAATGGTTATGATTAAGATATTTGCACCGCGATCAAAAAAAAATTGACTCAAAATATGTTGATCAGTGAATCTCCCAATAGATTTTCTATTTTTAGCTTCAAAAAGTACTTCAACCAAATGCATTGCACTTGTAGGACTAGCGCATTCATTAATCAAAAAATTTTTGTGCAAAATATCGATCAGCAATAATTGCAGGTTCCATGAAAAATTAGCAACATACACGTCCTCAAAGGTCACCAAATCAGTCAGCCATTTAGGAGTGCCACTAGTATCAAGAGAGTTAGCATCTACATACCTCGCTGGCATATCACGTTCAAGATGTTTATTTGACACTACATATTCTCGGCCATCAAAAGGAACTAGGAATGATACGAGTTGCACTTGGCCTTATCTCCCCGAATGAAATGATATGGGGACTTTCATTGAGCACCTCATCTTCCTCTAATATTGCAACTATTAAATCAGAGCCGCTCGTATTAGTAATGACTTTGGAATTTGATCCCTCAATAATTAGCACTTCGGAGTTACTGCTTTGGTGCGACATTTCATCGAATATGTGATTTTCTTTTTCTGTATAATAATCCTTGACAGCATAGTTAGACTTTACTAAGTTTTCCTTATCGCCCAAGCTTTCCTCGAAAACCTTATCTATGGAAGTGGCTGAAAGTTTTCCATCAATTAAACAAGTATTAGGATCATGACTTTCTGGGCTCACAACTGTAACTAGCCTTTCAACGAACAGATGGTCCGCATTTGAAATTTCATCTTCCAAAGCAGAGTGGAACCCGTATGAGTTGGGGATATGGCAATCGAGAAAGGAATACACCTGGGCCTCTAGTGGAACTACTGTTGCACAACCCAATTCGATTGAACAAGCATGTGAATGTTTGTCCAACCGCCCCATCAAAGCACTGAAGTTGTGATTCCGAAAAAGTAGAAATAGTTTCTCCTTGAAATGCTTCCAATCGTGGAATTGCTTATTGCAAAGCAACCAATTCAACCAAGTAAGAGCTTTACCATCAAGGTAAAAGGAGGGGAGTGGTCACCAATCCTTCTCCGTGAAAGCAAGATAGGTAAAGTACCGCTCAGCCCGAAAAGGCCAGCTCAATGTGCTGTCGTTGCCATTAAATCGATCTAATATCTTCATTGGAGTCCGATGGATGAAAGAACCAATGTAACAATGGTGAAAATCCCTACTATATTGGTAAGAATATTATTGGCCCAAGCTCAGTTGAAGTTTTGAAGAATGACAAATGAACTCAGTGAAGGACCAAGTCCATCTTAGGAGACAACACAGTGGTTATGGCCCATGCACATGAGATGCACGTGAAGAAGATAAGTCTTTGGGATCAAGCAGCAATATCTTTTGAATATCTTCTGAACTGATCGAAAAGATTGCATATGGGATAAGGAGAAGAATTCTCCTTATGAGAAGAGAACACATCCAGATAAGGGTTGGAGTTTGGATTGGTCTAGGACTCAAATTCAATAAAGGATCAGAAATTAAGTCACGATCAAACTCTGATTACTAACCTAATAAATAATTGAATTATTCTCTTTTACATGCATGCACATACGCTGAAGTTAAGCAAAATTGAGAGCAAAGAGAAAGGCTGTTTTGCAAGCAATTTATGTAAGATTAAGTGTGCACGCCTGCAGCTACTTGAACAAGATAGAAGAACCAGTTCTATTTTGTTTATTCTTATTCTAGTTCAATTGTAGTAAGTAGTTCAATATTGTACCTTTCCATCTTTCATAGAAATAATTGTATTAGGTACTTTGAGTATTCAAGTTATAGTTAACTTGAAGGTGTCGCAATAGTTGAGGTTGTGTGCCACACTGGGATTAGAGTTAATCCTTAGGTTTACAAGAGTTTTGTAAATGCCATTTTTGGCTCATTGAGTTTAGTGGATGTTTGGAAAAATCCTAATAAGTAGTAGGTCATGGTTTTTTCACCTTTTGAGCCAGGTTTTTTCCACGTAAAAATCTCTGTGTTCTTTATTTCTGTATTTTAATTCAGCAAACAGTTGTAGTCAGAACACCTAGAAGAACCGAGTTCTTCTAGTGCGAAAATTAGGTACCACACAAATCAACCCCCCCCCCCTCTTGTGTGATATTGATGCTTAGAACATCAATTGGTATCAGAGCAGGTTATCCTTGAAGAGGCTAACACCTTAGGAGAAGATCAACAATGAGTGCACCATGTGGGAACTGGGAAGGGCAATCCACTGCCAGGCCTCCACTATTCAATGGTCTGTACTATTCTTGGTGGAAGAACAGAATGAGAAATCACATTATAGGGGATGATTATGAACTTTGGGACATAGTCACTAATGGTCCCCTAGCAACCACTAAGAAGGATGGTTAAGGAATTGATTTGCCAAAAACAATGGTAGATTGTACTGCTGAGGACCTGAGGAAATGGGAGAAAAATGTTAAGGCCAAGAAGTGGCTTGTATGTGGACTAGGACCAGACGAGTACAGCAGGATCCAAAGTTGTACAACTGCTAAGGAAATATGGGACACTTTACAAGTGGCCCATGAAGGAACACCTCAAGTGAAAAGATCAAGAGGAACACTTTTGTATTCTCAATATGAGAATTTTACTATGAAGGAAGGAGAAACAATCCAGGAGATGTATGCTATATTTACCACTTTGACAAATGAACTTGAATCTCTTGGAAGGACTATCCTTGAAGAAGACAAGGTTGAGAAGATTCTGACAAGATTTCTGCCAGTCACATGGGAAAGCAAGATCACTACCATTCAGGAATCGAAGAACAATTCTACCCTCAGATTGGATGAACTAATTGGAAATTTAACTGCCTATGAAATGAGGAGACAAACCATGAAGATGGACACTCCTAAAAAGGAGAGAATCTTAGCTCTCAAAATTACTGAAGGTGCAGATTTGGAAGATGATGAAATAGCTATGATCACTAGGGATTTCAAAAAGTACCTGATGAGAGGAAAGGGATCTTCAAGAGGTACAAACTTCAACAAATCAAGAGCTTTGGAGAAACAGACCAATGAGGGATGCTACAAGTGTGGTAAGACTGACCACATGATCAAAAACTGTCCTCAATGGGAAATTGAGTGGAAGAAAGAAAGAGCTGAACGAAGGAACAGGTTCAAACAAATACAAATAAAGGTTTAACCTAGGCTATGGTTGCTGCTTGGGGTGAAACATCTGATGAAGACTCAGAAGATGAAGCTGAAGAAGAGCAAGCTCTTATGGCCATTGGAGAATCAGATGATGAGCAGGAGGTAAGTATTTTGCATCTCAAGGACAAAATTAAATTTCTGTCTAAAGATAGGTTGGCTGAGCTATTATTAGACTTCATTGATAAGTCTGAAATAGCTAACAACGAAAAGGAAGTTCTGTCTAGGGAATGTGTTATCCTAAAAGCAAAATGCAAAAGTCTAGAATCCAGGGCTGATAAGAGTGATAATAAAAATGTTGAGTTGAAGAACTAGGTTCTTGAACTTGACAATAGTATTCTAGAACTTAGGTCAGAAAATCTAAAACTGAAACTAGGAACTGGAAAGAAGAAAGTTGATCACTCATTTCTCTCTCTAGAAGAAAATCTAGGAAAAATGAAAGATGAACTGGACAAGAAAGATGAATTGATTAAGCTTTCAAAAGAAGATCTTGGAAAGGTAAAACATATCCTAGACAGAACTTGCAAATGGAACAAAGCTTCTGATGCTCTCTCCTAGTTGCAAGAGCATCACAGCAGCAATAAAAGAGGACTTGGCTATGGGACTCAAGCTCCAAAATGGGATCCAAAAAGCAAGTACCTCACTCTTCCTGAAAACAAAATCTACACACACTGTGGTAAGACTGACCATTACAAATATGAATATAATGCAAAAGAAATGGCCAATCAAAAGAACAAAGTTTTTGTTAAAGAAAAGAATAAGTTGCCAGGATGGGCAAGAAGGAATTTAATTCATCCTTTTGCTTATAGAAAGGGACCCAAACTAGTTTGGGTTCCTAAGAGTAACCCCTGATTTCCTTTTGTAGGTCCAAGTGAAAGGGAGGAGCCAAATATGGTACATGGATAGTGGCTACACAAAACATATGACTGGGGACAAGAACCAGTTCCTTTCACTTGAGGACTTAAAAGGAGGTAATGTCTCCTTTGGTAATGGAAAGAAAGGCGAGATCATTGGGGTTGGAAAGGTAGGCAAGGCTGATTCTCATTCCATAGAGAATGTCTACCTGATAGATGGCTTGAAATACAGTTTAATAAGTGTGTCACAATTGTGTGACAGAGGTAACCTTGTGGCTTTTACGTACACCAAATGCTTTGCGATTAACCTTACCACTGACAAGATTGGTTTGCAGGGAAAAAGAGTTAACAATATTTACATTGTAGATTTGTCAACTCTTTCGGAAAATGAACTCACTTGCTTAAGTGTGTTAGTTAATGTCCCCTCCTATGGCACAAAAGACTTGGTCATGCCAGTCTAAATCAGCTAAACAAATTAGTCTCCAAGGACTTGGTGATAGGTTTACCTAATATCAAGTTCAAGAAAGACAAAGTTTGTGAGGCCTATGCGAGGGGGAAGCAGGTAAGGTCATCCTTCAAACCCAAGAAAATGGTAAGTACGTCTAAGACGTTGGAACTGGTTCATATGGATCTATGTGGTCCAATGAGAACCATGAGCAAAGGTGGAAAGAAGTATGTAATGGTGTTAGTTGATGACTATTCTAGATTCACCTAGGTTTTATTTCTAACTTCCAAAGATGAATCATTTGACATGTTTTCTGCACTTGTTAGGAAGGCTCAGAACCAATTAGGAAATCATCTTGCATCCATTAGGTCTGATCATGGAAGTGTGTTTGAAAACTCTAAGTTTGCTGAATTTTGTGATGAAAATGGCATATATCACAATTTCTCTGCCCCCAGGACTCCACAACAAAATGGAGTAGTTGAAAGGAAAAATAGAACTCTTGAGGATATGGCTAGAACAATGTTACTATCTAGCAAATTGCCTCATAGCTTCTAGGCAGAGGCTGTAAACACTACATGTTACATCATAAGTAGATGCATGACCAGACCTGTAGTAGAGAAGACACCCTATGAGTTACTTAAAGGGAGAAAACCAAACATATCCCATCTTAGGGATTTTGGTTGCAAGTGCTATGTGCACAATAATGGAAAAGGCTCCCTAGGAAAGTTTGATCCCAGAAGTGATGAGGGAGTATTCTTGGGATTTTCTGCACATAGCAAAGCTTACAAAATTTTTAATAAAAGAACTCTGTGTGTAGAAGAAAGTGCGCATGTAGTATTTGATGAAACTAACATTCTTTCTGAGAGGCAGAAACATGAAGATGAAGCCATTGGACTGGTCAAAGACTTGGCTGAAGCATCAGCTCAAGTCAAAGTGACACCGGCAGAAGGAACAGGAAATGGAACAGGTTCTTCCTTATTGGGCAACCTGACAGGGGGAAGAAATCAAAGAGGAATTGAAATAAACTCCTTAAAGGAACCTATCCATGAACCTGTTCCTCATCAAATTGCTGAAATATCCAGTAGAAGCCAGTTGGTTGTAAAACCTCACAAGTATCAAAGTTCTCATCCCATTAAGAACATTATCACTGATCCAACATCTGGAGTCAAAACCAGATCACAATTAAAGAATCTATGTGCTTTTGATGCTTTTCTATCTCTTATTGAACCTAAAAATGTTGTTGAGGCTTTGCAGGATGCAGATTGGGTCAATGCTATGCAGGAGGAACTCAATCAATTTGAAAGAAGTCAAGTCTGGCATCTAGTTCCTAGACCCAAGGACAGATCAGTCATTGGTACAAAATGGGTCTTCAGGAACAAACTTGATGAAGATGGAACTGTTACAAGAAACAAGGCAAGGCTGGTGGTTCAGGGCTACCGCCAAGAGGAAGGAATAGACTATGATGAGACTTTTGCTCCAGTTATAAGATTAGAGGCTATCATGCTTCTTATTGCCTTTGCATCACATATGGATTTCACTCTCCATCAGATGGATATCAAAAGTGCCTTCCTAAATGGCTACCTCAAGGAAGAAGTGTTTGTGAAACAACCTCCAGGATTTGAAAGCAAGGAATGTTCTGAGCATGTGTACAAGCAGGACAAGGCTCTATATGGGCTCAAGCAGGCCCCAAGAGCTTGGTATGAACGACTATTAAAATTCCTACTGGATCATGGGTACAAAAGAAGTAAAATTGACAGTACCTTGTTCCTAAGGGAAAAAAGGTAAATACCTCCTTGTTGTGCAGATATATGTTGATGACATAATATTTGGGACCACTACTGATAGTTGAGTAAGGACTTTGCAAAATTAATGGGAAGTGAGTTTGAAATGAGTATGATGGATGAACTAAACTTCTTCCTAGGCTTGCAGATCAAACAAAGCCCAAATGGGACCATGATCCATCAGCAGAAGTATACAAAAGAACTAATCAAAAAGTTTAAAATGGAGGACTCCAAAGAAATAGATACACCTATTGTAACTGCGACAAAATTTGATGTTGATGAACCTGGTTCATCCGTTGATCAAAAGTTGTATAGGGGTATGATTGGTTCACTCTTGTATCTTACTGCCAGCAGACCTGGCATCATTTTTAGTGTAGGGCTTTCTGCTCGGTTCCAGGAAAATCCAAAGGAGTCGCACCTGACTGTTGTCAAGAGGATATTGTGATATCTGAAGGGAACCACTGATCTGTGTCTTTGGTATCCCAAAGGTAGTAATTTTGATCTTGTAGGATATCCTGATGCTGATTATGCAGGTTTTTTAGTAGACAGGAAGAGCACTTCAGGTATGGCACATTTCCTGGGGTCATGTCGAGTGTCATGGGCTACCAAAAAGCAAAATTCAGTAGCCCTATCTACTACTGAAGCTAAATATGTTGACGTTGCTTCTTGTTGTGCTCAATTGCTATGGATCAAACAAGAGCTGGTAGACTTTGGAATTGAAGTGGGATGTATTGCAATAATTTGTGATAACACTAGTGCTATAAGTATGACAAAAAACCTTGTTCATCATAAAAGGACCAAGCACATAGATGTTAGACACCACTTCTTAAGAGATAACTATGAGAAAGGGTTAATCTCCATAGAATTCTGTGCTACTAATAAACAAATAATTGACATCTTCACTAAATCACTAAGTAGAGAAAAATTTGAAAGGAACAGGTTGGAATTAGGGATGATTAAGATCACCTAAAAAGGTCCAGTTCAGAATGCAAAAAAAAAAAAATAATAAGAAAAAAAAATTGGTTAGGAGTTCTTAATTCAAAGTAAATATCTAGACTAATTCTTACTCAATCTCATAGTTTAATTAGTATACTCATGTGATTCACTAATCTCTTACAAAGTCTTTCGATTCTGACTTTTGAGGCATGATCAAGAGAAGTTTTACTTGAAGAACCTGGTTCATCAGTATATGCTCATAAGAAAGTTCAGGTATGTTTCTATACTTTGCACAATTAGAAAGATAAAATTACCAATCATGACCAAAAGTCCTAGCTACACCAAATTTCCAGAAATTATATCCGTTGAGCATTGAACCAGTTTCATTATCCTAGGAGTCTAACTAAAACAAGATTTTTTTTCCTTAAAACTAGTGTCGCTCATTAATCTCTAAAGAGACCGGAATTCTAATGTGATTAGACTCCTATTTGACTACTGAAAAAGCTGCCATTACTGCCTTAATTATAACCCCTCTTTAAATACACACCACATCTCTTCTTTTTGCTCATAACCGTCACTCACCTTCTCCAAAATTTTGATCATCTCCAAAATTCCTAGAAATTCTCTACCATGACAAACCCTCAAGACAACCCAGATACTCCCCACCAGTATCCCCTAATACTTCATCATCAACACCTCCTATTGAAACCCTAAAACCTAGGTTTCATCGCCAGAAAATGTTGGCCAGGAAAACTGTAGCTTCTGGCTCTTTGAGAAAAGCCTTAAATGAAAAATTGAAAGCTATTCAAAGAGGGGAAAGCTCTAAAAAGGAATCATCTGACTTGAGCTTCGAGTTTGAAGCTTTGGTCTCTGCAAGTGATGGAGAAGAACGTGGGTCTTCTAAATCAGACAAGACTCAAGAAAACCCTAAAGAGGTAAATACATGCTATGTTTTTTCTGATGTAGTGGAGAAAGTAGATGATAGGTTTGTGTTGGGGGATCTGTGAGAGATGTAAGTGTGGGAGAATCGAAGAGGAAGGGAAAGAAAAATAAAGGTAAAATTCTTGTAATTTGTGGAGGAGATTGGCAACAAGCCAGGGGGAAGTGAATCTGGGGAGGCTGCTGAAGGTTTTGTGCACCTGAGTGAACAACAAGATGCATCTAGTCCATATGTGGAAGAAACCTTGGCTGACATTCTAATGAAAGTTGGAGCAAGTTATGATCCCAAAAAGTGCAAAGCTTCTTCTCAAAAGGCTCCAACTGCCTCTAAGCCAACAAAGAAAAGCAAGGTGTCATCTCCTAAGACTACTATCACTTCAGCACCAAAGGTGAGAGCTACTAGAAGCAGGGTAAGGCAAAGTGAGGCTGAATTGCAGAAAGCCCTAGAGGCAAGCGAGAAAAAGAAGAAGGAAAAAGGAAAATAAAAGGTTGTGGAAAGTTCTGAGGCTACTGAAGAAGAGGAGGAGGAGATGGAATTGGTCCATCAAAAGAGAAGTACAACTTTGGAGGTTCCCATTGCCAAACCAAAAGGAACCAAGACTCCTGCAAAGAAGTCTTCAAAATCTGTATCTGTTGAACCCTCCTTGGCCAAAAGAACTAGGTCTACAGTGAAGGGAAAACAAGTAAAAGTTACTGAAGAAGAAGAAGAAGAGTGGAGTGGAGAAGAAGAAAATGAGGAGTGTAAAAAAGAACAAGATCGATTTGCCATCTTTGGCAAGAGAAAGATTCTGAAGGGGAGGTTGTTGAAAGACCTGGAGGAGCCAGGCATGATTAGATTGGTGGATGCTCTAGCTGCACAAGGTTGGAAGGACATGGTTCTTCAACTGGATGGAAAGCTGGAAAGAAAGGAGCTAATCAAGTTCATGGCAAATGACACTGTGAAAAATGGGGAAGTCACCAGTGTGGTTAGGGGAGTGAAGGTGAAATTTGATGCACCTAAATTGGGGACAATTCTGGACATACCATGTAAGGGCTATGATGACTACACTAGGCAGAGGTGGCCTTATCTAGATGATCTTCCTAGTTCTCTCCAAATCACCAGGAACTTTTGTGATACTAAGTTTGTTGAAGATGTGCCAGAGGCAAGATTTGTACAGAAAAGTGAGATGAAGCCTGAGCACAAGGTGCTATTTGAATATGTGAACAAGAGTCTGCTGCCCAGACAGGAGAGGAGGCATACTGCTAACTACATTGACTTGGTTCTTCTGGAATGCTTGTGAGAGGAAAGAAAATAAACTGGCCTGCCTTCATTGTCAAGCTGCGGGACAGGGTCATAAATGGCTCCAAGGCTCATGCTACTCCTTATGGGTTCATACTGACTACTGTGTTGGATAGATTGAATATTCCCTTGAAGAAATGGGAGATGGCCTCTGGTGAGGACCATTTTGGTATCAAAACCCTACAGGCTTGTGACTATCTCCTCAGTGTAGCCCCAGTTGAACCTGGTTCATCTTTGAAGACTCCAGTGAACAGCAAGGTTAGGGCTAT
Source organism: Nicotiana glauca (assembly GCA_026770625.1). Classification (NCBI taxonomy): domain Eukaryota; kingdom Viridiplantae; phylum Streptophyta; class Magnoliopsida; order Solanales; family Solanaceae; genus Nicotiana; species Nicotiana glauca. Next base: position 108,515 of record MU786917.1, on the reverse strand, counting down.
GGTTCAAGAGTGTAGGACAAAGAATGCTGAGATTGCTAGGCTCAATGCTAGAGTTGGTAAACTTGAAAATGAAAGGAATAGCCTGAAAGATGAGCTAGCAAATGAAAAGGAAAAGGGTGAAGGGATGCTTCAAACAATGCTCAATCTTCTCCAATCCCAACCCTCTTGTTCCTCCAAGCCTTAGATGCTCTAGCACTGTCCTTGAACCAGTCTAGTTAACCCCCTAGTGACCCATATTAGGGATTTTTTTTCTTGTTTTTGCTCATGGTTGGTTGTTTTTGTTCTTTCTTTTTGTGGACTGTCTTGTAGAAGCACTGCCTTATCAATGACAACTTGCATTTCTCTTGTTTTATGACGATTCTGATCTTAATAGTTATTTTTTGTCAAGTTGATTTTTGATTAACTAAAGCATGCTTTCACTTGCAGTTGCCCCAGTGGCAATGAGTAATAATTAATATTCTAGGATTCACATCTTTATGCAACTTTTTGATGATGCCAAAAGTGAGAAGATATTGTGCTTAAGAGAAAATTGTGTCTATTTTTCTGAAACAGTGATGTTTATGACCTAATTAAATATGGCCCTTAATGATGAGTTAAATTTTTCAAGTGTTGATAATTTAGCTGAGTTCCATAGATTCTATGATCAGTAAAAGCACATAGTTTATCATCATAAAAAAGGGAGAATTTGTTGGCCCAAGATTAGTTGAAGTTTTGAAGAATGACAAATGAACTCAGTGAAGGAGCAGGTCCATCTTAGGAGAAAACACAGTGGTTATGGCCTATGCACTTGAGATGCACGTGAAAAAGATAAGTCTTTGGGATCAAGAAGCAATATCTTCTAAATATCTTCTGAAATGATCGAAAAGATTGTATATGGGATAAGGAGAAGAAGTCTCCTTATGAGAAGAGAACACATCCGGATAAGGGTTGGAGTTTGGATTGGTCTAGGACTCAAATTCAATGGAGGGTCAGAAATTGAGTCACAATCAAACTCTGATTACTAACCTTTTAAATAATTGAATTGTTCTCTTTACAGGCATGCACATACGCTGAAGTTAAGCAAAATTGAGAGCAAAGAGCAAGGCTATTTTGCAAGCAATTTTGACGACCCAAAGGGTCATCACCTTTTTTCTTTTTCATTTTGTGCTTCCGAGGTCTTGAAAACCTCATTTTTACTTGCCTCAATTTGCGAGCGTAGTCCGAGCGCGTAGTCGGAAAGCTTATATGATAAATTCTGTGAAAAATTTTAAAATGTGGCTTTAAAATGATTAAAGTTGACCTGGGTCAACATTTTGGGTAAACAGACCCGGACCAGTTATTGGACGATCCTGGAGGGTCCATAGAAAAATATAGAACTCGGGCGTATGCCCGGAATCGAAATCTGAGGTCCCGAGCCCGAGAAATGAATTTTTAAAAGAAATTGTTTTTCTGAAATTTAGTTGGAAATGTGAAATGAAAATGGATTAGAAAGCGTTGGTATCGGACCCGTATTTTGGTTCCGGTGCCTGGTACAGGTCTTATATGTGGTTTAAGCACTTCCTGTGAAGTTTGGTCGAAATCGGACGTCATTTGACGTATTTCGGACCTAAATATCAAAAAATTAAAGTTTATGAAGTTTGATGAAAAAGTGATGATTTTGAGGTTTGATTCCTCGTTTATGATGTTATTTTAGCGATTTAATCACATGGTTAAGTTCGTAGGATGTTGTTGAGTTGATGTGTGTGTTTGGTTAGGAGCCCCGAGGGCTCGGGAGTGTTTCAGAGGTGTTTCGGAGTGTTTCCGGACTTAGAAAAATTGCAGAAAACTCAGTTCTGGTGTTCTTGTATTTAGTTCTATGCGATCGCATAGGTTGCTTCGCGATCGCATAGTGTAGTCTTCCAGGTGCCCACATTTGTTCTATGCGATCGCATACACTCTTCCGCGATCACATCGGTTTGCTAGCTCCTTCAATGCGAATGCAATTCCTACCCCGCGTTCACACTTTGTTAAAGTCCAAACCTGGACTGCACATGTTTTTCCTCTATGCGTTCGCAACGTGCCTTCCGCGATCGCAATGTTTTACTCCCTTTTACCCTATGCGATCGCAATGCCTTCTCCACAATCCCATAGAGTGTTTTTGCCCAGTGATTTTTAAAGTTCGAAACAGAACCAGTGACGGGATATTTCACATAATACACACGAATTCATCTTCTCCATAGCCCGTAGGCGATTTCTAGAGCTCCCGTTCACCAAAGCTTCTTGGGTAAGTATTGTTTAACTTGTTTCCTTCAATTTCCTTCATCATTTATCAAATTCCTAAGCTCAAATCATGTAACCTAGGGTTGAAATTGGGGGAAATGGGTAGAACTAGGGCTTCTTAATTTTCTTTGATTTAGACCTCATTTTGGGGGGGTCGGAATTGAAAACAAATTATATATTCAGGCTCGTGGGGGAATGGGTGACATGGAATTGGTTCGAATCTCGTGTTTTGAGCAAGCGGGCCCGGGGTCGATTTTGGGAATTTTTGGAAGAAAGCTAGAAATTCATATTTAGGCATTGGGTTAGATTTGTTAGCTATTATTAATATTGTAAGGTCATTATTTCATAGATTTGACCGAGTTGGAGCCGAATTCGAGGGGTAAAGCTATACTAGAGGCTTGAGTTGAGTTTGGAGCATTCGAGGTAAGTGTTTGATCTAACTTTGGCTTGAGGGAATAGGGTTAGAGTATTATTTGCTAATTTCTAAATATTGAGTACGGTGTATAGGCATGGTGACGAGTATCTATACACCGGTGTCTAGCATGACCATGAGTCCTTACTTGTGCTTATTTGGGATTCTGTAGTGACTCTACCTTGTTCAATTGATGGCTTCGATATAATGTGAACAGTATGACGAGGAAATATGATTTTGTAGATTCCTTGGAGCGTTGGCTCGAATTATGACATGGTTAGGAAGTAAGAAATGAACAAAAGAGAAAGAGATGTAATTATTCCCTTGCTGGGACGTGTAAGTTATTGTTGTTGCTCCCTTGCTGGGAATTAATTATTTATTTGTATTCTCCCTTGCCGGGATAGTTGAATTGATACTTGTTCCCTTGCCGAAAAATCACTTATATATTATGAAATGGGATCGTGTGGCACGCCGACAACTCATATATCATGAAATAGGATCGTAGGGCATGCCGACCACTTATATATTATGAAATGGGATCGTGTGGCACGCCGATCACTTATATGTCATGAAATGGGATTGTGTGGCACGCCGACCACTTATATATCATAAAATGGGATCGTGTGGCACGCAGACCACTTATATGTTATGAAATGGGATCGTCGTATTCTGTGTTTGAAGGGATCAGTTGTAGTTTTTCCTTATTTATTCCTATCGTTCTATTTTATCTGTTATCCCCAAAAACATGTTCCCCTCCCAGTCTTAATTATTACTTTCCACTGTTATTTTGTAGTACTTGTATATATATCTGCATAGGTTGATTGGTAGTCCTGTCTAGCCTCGTCACTACTTCACCGGGGTTAGGCCAGGCACTTACCAGCATATGGAGTCGGTTGTGCCGATGCTACACTCTGTGCATCATTTTGCACAGATCACAGTACTTGAGCAGGAGCTTTTGGACAGTAGTAGGAGCGTTGGGAGCTGACTTCAATCCAGAGATCCCGAGGTACCCTTGTTGGCGTCCGCATGGCCCGGAGTGTCTTCTATCTGTATTTCGTTTGTTGTCCTTGTACTAGAACAAACAGTATTGTATTTTATTCAGACTCTATTTTTAGTATTCTATAGACGTTCGTGAGTTAGTTACTCCACTTCTGGGTAGAGTTTGTGATTGAACTTTCGCTTTTTTCAGTTATTTATATTTAAGACTTCCGCTTTATCATATTGTGTTATTTTTATTAAATGGTCGAAAATTGCTAAATGAAGTAAATTGAGTGGGCTTGCCTAGCTCCTATTAGTAGGCTCCATCACGACTCCCGAGGGTGGTAAATCCGGGTCGTGATAAGTTGGTATCAGAGCACTAGGTTACATAGGTCGCGCTACTCACAGACAAACTTGGTAGAGTCTGAGGGATCGGTACGGAGACGTCTGTATTTATCCCCCAGAGGCTACGGAGTTCGGAAAAATTTCACTTTTGTTCTTTCTTGTCGTGCGATTCTGTTTCTCTAATACTGATTGTCTTTCTACTCTGTTCTTTCGCAGATGGCGAGAACACGTGCTTCCTTTTCTACCGTGCAGCAGCCCGAGCCCCCATTAGCAGTTCCTGTAAGGGGCAGAGGCCGAGGCTGTGCCAGAGGCCGAGGCAGGGGCAGAGCTCAGCCCCGGGCAGCAGTCCCAGAGGTGGAGCCTCATATTGATTATGATGAGGAGGTTCCAGCCCCAGCAGCTCCGGTGGGCCCAGCTCAAGTCCCAGGAGGGTTCATGGTAACCCCAGATCTTCAGGACACTTTGGTCAGACTGCCAGGCTTTGTGGATAGCGTCACTAGAGCGGGTTTGCTTCTAGTAGCACCATCCACTTCTTAGGCTGGAGGAGGAGTTCAGACTCCTGCTATACGTACTCCGGAGCAGGTAGCTCCCCAGGCTCATATTCCAGTGGTCCAGCCAGTTGTGGCAGTTCAGCCAGGTATTGTGACCCAGGCCGGCGATGGAGCGGCTATGTCTACAAACTCGGTTCATTGATCTATCATGCCATGCTATTATTATGCTCCCCACAGAGCGAGAGAGGGTGCGGAGGTTTATTGATGGATTGATTCAGCCGATCCATCTCTAGATGGCTATGGGAGTCGGGAGTGAGATTTCTTTTCAGGAGGCGGCCAATGCGGCCCATAGAGTTAAGATGGCTCTTGCACGGGGAGGTGGTCATGGGTCAGATAAGAGGCCTCGTCATCCAGGTAGGTTCAGTGGTACCTCATCTGGAGGTGGGGATTCTTATGGTAGAGGCCATCCTCCGAGACCCTTTCAATCAGCCCTACAGGTCTCACATTGTACTTCAGGTGGTCGTGGATCTCAGTCGCAGTCTTCTGACCAGTAGCTTTTCAGTTCACCATCAGCACCTATTAGCACACCACCATTCCAGTATTCTTAGCAGCCGAGAGCTTGTTACACGTGTGGTGGCACGAGACATATTACCAGGTATTGCCCTTGAGCTTCTGAAAACTCTCAGTAGCAAGGTCCTCGTCCCATGATTCAGGCATCAGGTGATCCACAGGCCGCCCAGCCAGCTAGAGGCGGGGGTAGAGGCCATAGAGGTGGAGGTAGAGATCATAGAGGTGGATCTCGGACCGCCAGAGGTAGAGGCCAACCAACAGCCAATCCTCCCAGAGATATAGTTTAGGGAGGTGGGGTCCAGCCCCGGTGATATGCTCTTACATCTAGGACAGAGGCTGAGTCTTCAGATGCAGTTATTACAGGTACTATTCTGGTCTATGATAGGGATGCTTCAATGCTATTTGACCCTGGGTCTACGTATTCATATATGTCATCCTATTTTGCACCCTACCTGGTTATGCCTAGTGATGCTTTGGGTATTCCTGTTTATGTATCTACACCGGTGGGTGATTCTATAGTGGTCGAACAGGCTCATCATTACTATGTGGTAGTGTTTGAGGGTCTTGAGACCCGTGTTGATTTATTGCTCTTAGACATGGTGGATTTCGACGTTATATTAGGGATGGATTGGTTGTCCCCGTATCATGCTATCTTGGATTGTCACGCCAAGACCGTGACCTTGGCTTTGCTAGATTTGCCCTGTTTGGAGTGGAGAGGGACCCCAGGGCATACCATCCGCAGTGTGATTTCATATGTGAAGGCTCGACGCATGGTCGAGAAGGGGTGTTTAGCTTATCTGGCATATATTCGCGATTCCAGCATAGAGGTCCCTTCTGTTGGTTATGTTCCTATTGCTCGGAGTTCCCCGAGGTTTTCCCTTCAGACCTGCCCGGTATGCCGCCCGACAGGGATATTGATTTCTGTATTGATCTGGCTCCGGGCACTCAGCCTATTTCCATTCTGCCGTATCGCATGGCCCCGCCAGAGTTGAAGGAGTTAAAGCACCAGTTGCAAGACTTGCTAGAGAATGGTTTTATCAGACCTAGTATTTCTCATTGGGGTGCGCCGGTGTTATTTATGAAGAAAAAGGATGGTTCGATGAGGATGTGCATTGATTACCGGCAATTGAACAAAGTGACGATTAATAACAAGTATCCACTGCCGAGGATTGACGATTTGTTCGACCAGCTTCAAGGCGCATAGGTGTTTTCAAATATAGACTTGAGATCTGGCTACCATCAGCTAAGGATTAGGGCGTCTGATGTCCCTAAGACAACATTACGCACTTGGTATAGGCATTATGAGTTTTTGGTCATGTCATTTTGTTGACCAATGCCCCAGCAGTATTTATGGAGTTGATGAACCGAGTTTTCAGGCCTTATTTGGACTCGTTTGTGATAGTCTTTATTGATAATATTCTAATGTACTCCTGCAGCCAGGAGGAGCATGAGCAGCACCTCAGGGTGGTTCTTTAGACTCTGAAGGATAGTCAGTTATATGATAAATTCTCGAAGTGTGAGTTCTGGTTGAGTTCGGTTGCATTTCTGGGTCACGTCGTGTCACGACCCAAATTTCCCACCATCGGGAGTCGTGATGGCGCCTACTTTCGGAGCTAGGCAAGCCAGACATTTTAAACATTCCCTGAACTCACCTCAACAATATCAATATAAATATTACGAGTCATTTAAATAAAAGCGGAAGTATTTAAAATATAGATAACTGAAAACCCAAAAATGCGGAAGTTCAACATTTCTCTAACCAAGACTAGTGTCGCTATCTCACAAACTACTAAAGAGTGCTACAAACAAGTCTGAATAGAAAATACATAAATGTCTATCTCGGTACAATGGAAACAAACTGAAAGAATGGAAAAGGGACTTCGGCCTGCGAACGCCAGCTAGGCTACGTCGTAAGTCCCTGGACTGAAGTCAGCTCCCGGTCAGTATCCTACTGTTGTGGTCCAAAAGCTACTCTAGTACTGTGATCTATGCAAAAGAGCACAGAAGTGTAGCATCAGCACAACCGACCCCATGTGTTGGTAAGTGCCTGGCCTAACCCCGGCAAAGTAGTGACGAGGTTAGACAGGACTACCAAATCAATATATATATATATATATATATAAAAGGAAAGAATACAGAAATTAAACAGTTAAGAGGGAGGGGAGCATACTATGGGGGAGTACAGTCCGGATGTAAAGTCAACAATTTAAGTAAGAAATAGGGCAATAACAATAATTAATGAGAGCAGGATAAAAATCAACAGTTGCACGGCATCAACCTTTGTGTCGTTACTCTTATTCTCACCAAAAGCAATCAAATAAAGTGCACGGCATCACCCTTCATGCTTTCCCTCGCATAACTCTCATATCATGGCACAGAATGATCCTTCGTGCAATTATAATCAAATCAGAGCACGGAATGTCCCTTCGTGCATAATTAATCAAAACATGGCACGGAATGACCCTTCGTGCAAATACAACCAAAACATGGCACGGAATGACCATTCGTGCAAATATAATCAAAACATGGCATGGAATGACCCTTCGTGCATTATCTTTCTCCCTCACCCAAATAGTAATCGCAACCAATCGGGGCAAGGGGATAAGCAAATAATAAGAACTGTCCCGACAAGGGAATTACATAATTAACAGCTAAATGCCGACAAGGGAGCAACAATAATAACTTTCACATCCCGGCAAGGGAGAATAATCAATATACTCAAACCATCCCAGCAAGGGATTAATCATAATACTTTCTATTTCTTTCATTTCTTACCCAATAATCTTCTTATTGTTCGAGCCAACGCTCCAAAGAATTTACAACTGACAATCAATCCTCATACTCTTCACATTTCATAGGATTCATCAATTAACATGGTAGAGTCATTACAATATCAGAATAAGTACAAACAAGGACCAACGGTCATGCTAGACACTGGTGTATAGATACTTGTCACCGTGCCTATACACCGTACTCAATATTTAGCAATTAGAAAACAACACCCTAATCCTATTCCCTTAAGCAAAAGATAGATCAAACACTTACCTCGAATGCTCCAAACTCAACTCACTCCTCTAGAATAGCTTTACCCCTCGAATTCACCACCAAACCACTCGAATCTAGTCACAAATTACTTGGATGTATTAACAAATGCTACTTGAATCAATTTGAATGTATATAAAAAGAATTCCCAAAGTTTGTTAAAAAAATTCCCAAAATGCCCTCGGGCCCACGTGATCAAAACCTGAGGTTCGTACCAAAACCCGATTACCCATTCTCCCATGAACTCAGATATATAAGTTATTTTGGAATCGGACCTCAAATTGAGGTCTAAAACCCCCAATTTTAGAAACCCTAGGCTCTACCCTAAATTCCCAAATCTCCCCATTAAAATCATTGTTTTGAGGTTGAAATTATGTTTAAAGATGTTAAGGAGTGAAGAAAATAAGTTAAAAATCACTTACCAATTGTTTTAAAGAAAGAAAATCGTTTGGAAAATCGCCTCTTATGTTTTGGGTTTTGAAAAAGTGAAAAATTACTGAAAATCCTGACTTTATAAACTTTATTGAAGGCTGGGCGGACCGCACAAAAATGCACTGCGGCCGCACCGAGAAAGGGAAGAAAATGACTCTCTGAACTTACCAAGCGCGGACCGCACTGATTTGGTGTGCGACTGCGCTGGTCGAATGGACCCACGACCAACTCTCTGAATCTCCCAGCGCGGACCGCACTGAATTGGTGTGCGACTGCGCTGGTCGAATGGACCCACGACCAACTCTCTGAATCTCCCAGCGCGGACCGCACTGAATTGGTGTGCGACTGCGCTGGTCGAATGGACCCACGACCAACTCTCTGAATCTCCCAGCGCGGACCGCACTGAATTGGTGTGCGACTGCGCTGGTCGAATGGACCCACGACCAACTCTCTGAATCTCCCAGCGCGGACCGCACTGAATTGGTGTGCGACTGCGCTGGTCGAATGGACCCACGACCAACTCTCTGAATCTCCCAGCGCGGACCGCACTGAATTGGTGTGCGACTGCGCTGGTCGAATGGACCCACGACCAACTCTCTGAATCTCCCAGCGCGGACCGCACTGATTTGGTGCGCGGCCGCGCTGGTCGACTTGAAATTTACTGGCCCTCTGAACCTAGCCACGCGGAACGCACAGAAATGCACCGCAGCCGTGCGGCTTCCAGCGCGGTCCACACGGAAATGACCGCGACCGCGTTGGGTTTTGCAACACCTGGACCTACAACATCTGATACTTTTAAGTCTTAGACCCTCTCGAGACCTACTCAAAACTCACCCGAGCCCTCGGGGCTCCAAACCAAACATACATATAATCTCAAAAACACACTACGGACTCATCTGTGCGATCAAATCGCCCCAATAACATCATATTTCATCAATTCAGGTCTCAATACCCATGATTTCTTTCCAATTTCATAAAGCATCAAATTTATGATTTCTAGCTCAAAACACGTCAAATGACGTCCAAATTTAACCAAACTTTACAGCTATCGTTTAAACCATATATAAGATTTGTGTCGGGCGTCTGAACAAAAATACGAGCCCGACGGCACAGTCTTCTAAACAATTAACACTTTCCAATTCTTTAAATATTTTTCAGAGAACAATTTCACATAACAATTCATTTCTCGGACTTGGGACCTCGGAATTTGTTTTCAGGCACACACCCAAGTCTCATATTTTTATACGGACACTCCGGGACTGTCGAATCATGAGTCTGGGCCCGTTTGTCCAAAATGTTGGCCGGAGTCAAGCTTAATCAGTTAAAACATCAAAATTTATTATCTTTCTCACAATTTCACATTTAAACTTTTCGACTACGCGCCCGGACTGCGCACATAAGTCGAGGCAACCCCTAAGTGAGGTTTTCACGGCCTCAGAAGTATAGAGTGAGTAGGAATACAGGTGATGACCCTTTGGGTCGTCACACGTCGTATCAGCAGAGGGTATTCAGGTGGACCCAAAGAAGATTGAGGCAGTCAAGAACTGGCCTCGACCAGCATCAGCTACCGAGATTTAGAGTTTCTTTGGGTTAGCACGTTATTACTGTCGGTTCGTGGAGAAATTTTCATTGATAGCAGCCCCGATGACCAGATTGACCCAGAAGGGTGCCCAGTTCAGATGGTCAGACGAGTGTGAGACGAGCTTTTAGAAGCTCAAGACAACTCTGACTACAGCACCGGTATTGGTTTTGCCCATAGGTTCAGGGCCTTATACAGTTTATTGTGATGCTTCCTGCATTGGGCTTGGTGCATTATTGATGCAGGATGACAGAGTCATTGCTTATGCTTCGAGGCAGTTGAAGATCCACGAGAAGAATTATCTAGTTCATGATCTAGAGTTGGCAGCCATTGTTCATGCTTTGAAGCTTTGGAGGCATTCCCTACATGGTGTGACGTGTGAGGTATACACTGATCACAAGAGTCTTTAGTACTTGTTCAAGCAGAAGGAGTTAAACTTGAGGCAGAGGAGGTGGTTGGAGTTATTGAAGGATTATGATGTTTCTATTTTGTATCACCCGGGGAGAGCCAATATGGTGGTTGATGCATTGAGCAGGAAGTCCGCCAACATGGGTAGTCTTGCTTATTTTCCAATCAGCCAGATACCGCTTGCTCTGGACATTTAGGCCTTGGCCAATCGATTTGTGAGGTTGGACATTTCTGAGCCTAGTAGAGTGTTAGCTTGCACGGTTGCGTATCCGTGATCGGCAGTTTGATGATCCCTATTTGTGTGTCCTGAGAGACACGGTGCAGCTTGGAGGTTCCACGAAGGTGACCTTAGATGATGATGGTATTTTGAGATTGCAGGGGCGGGTTTGTGTGCCTAATGTCGATGGGATTCGAGAGTTGATCTTAGCGGAGGCCCATAGTTCTCGGTATTCTATTCACCCGGGCGCCGCGAAGATGTATCAGGACTTGTGGCAGCACTATTGGTGGCATAGGATGAGAAAAGATATTGTTGCATATGTTGCTCGATGTTTGAACTGTCAGCAAGTTAAGTATGAGCATCAGAGGCCTGGTGGTTTGTTTCAGAGGATTGAGCTTCCCGAGTGGAAGTGGGAGAGGATTACCATGGGTTTCGTTACCGGACTTCCGTTGACTCGGAAGAAGTTTGATGCGACATGGGTTATTGTTGATAGGCCGACCAAGTCAGCACATTTCATTCCTGTGGCAGTCTCATATTCATCTGAGAGGCTAGCTGAGATTTACATCAGAGAGATTGATCGCCTTCATGGGGTGCCAGTATCTATCATTTCAGATCGAGGTACGCAGTTTACCTCGCACTTCTGGAGAGCAGTTCAGCGAGAATTGGGCACCCAGGTTGAGTTGAGCATAGCATTCCATCCTCAGACAGACGGACAGTCCGAGCGGACCATTCAGATATTGGAGGATATACTCCGAGCTTGTGTCATTGATTTTGGAGGCTCATGGGACCAGTTTTTGCCTTTAGCAGAGTTCGCCTACAACAACAACTACCAGTCCAAGAATAAGTGGAGCCTGGATCGAATAGAACCGATGCATCTCTGTGACAGACCAAGATAGTACCTGTGATGATAGAATCGGAGGCGACAGCCTCAGTACAGGCTGGAAGAGTATAATATCTGGCCTGGCATCCCCCTCGAGGGTGACCTCCACCTCCCTGACCTCCACCTCTGGCTAGCTGGGCCGGTGGAGTAGCAACTGGCACTGGGACCATAGCTTGAGAGCTCAGCGGGGCCTGCTACTGTAGAGGTGCACCCCTCCTAAGTCTGGGGCAATCTCTCACCATATGGTGTGTTTTATCATACTTAAAACAAGCTCTAGGAGGATGTGGCGACTGTGACTGGCTTGGGCCAGGTCTGCTGGACTGACCACTAGAAGCACTCAGTGCAGGAGGCATACTAGAGACTAGAGGTGCATAATAAGGCTCTTAAGGCCTAGGTGGGCTGGAATAACACTGGCTACTGGAAGAGCTAAATAAATAGGGCGACCCATATGACCCCTACCATGACGACCTACAGCTAGGGCACGGACACCAGAATAATGGCCTGACTCTCGAGACCTCTTGGCCTCTCTCTCCTCTCTGTCCCTAGCATGCATACCCTCAATCCTCCTAGCAATGCTCACAACCTGCTGATAAGATATATCCATCTCTAACTCATAAGCCATGCTAGATCTGATGTTGGGAATAAGTCCCTCAATGAACTGGTGAACCTTCTCGTGAACTGTAGAAACCAAGGCTGGTGCATGTCTAGCCAAATCGATGTAACAAATAGCATACTCCGAGACAGTCATAGTACCCAGGCACAAATGCTAAAACCCCACTCGCCAAGTGTCCCTAAGACTCTGAAGGACATACTCCCTCGTAATCATATCTGAAAACTGAGCCCAAGTTAGGGAAGCTGCCTCATCTGGACTGTCTAACTCATAAGCATGTCACCACTGATAGGAAGCTCCTCGAAACTAGAAAGTAGTGAAGGAAACCCCGCTCGATCCTGATATTCCAATAGTACGGAGAATATAGTAGAACTCCTCCAGAAATCCCAAGGCATCCTCTGATGCTAACCCACTAAATACAGGAGGATTATATTTCTTGAACCTCTTAAGTCTTCGCTGCTCATCATCTAAAGCGGCTGCCCTGTCCTCGGGCTGAACTGGCACTGCAGGCGGCGCAGGAATAATCTCTGGGACCTGATTAACATGCACTCGCTACTAAGAAGTGTGGGTGGCGGGAGTCTGCGCTTCTCCCCCGACCTAGGATGTGGCTGCAGCAAGGGGAAGCAACCCTGCCTAAGCCAAAGTGGTGTACATGCTCATAAACTGTGCCAAAGTCTCTTGGAGTGCTAGAGTAGTAGTGGTAGACATATCAGGTATCTGGACTCCGACTGGTAATGCTGGTGGTACCTCGGCGGTAGCTCGCATGGGTGATCTGGCTGCACTATGAGCTCGTCCTCGCCTCTACCCCGGTCTCGGCCTCTGACGGCTCCAGTAGGAGGCACCGGTGCCTGGTTTTCTCAAGTAGCATGTGTCTTCACCATCTGTGAGAGAATAAAAATACAGAAGTTTAGAATTGGGATATCAAAAATCTCGCACGACAAAGGAACTCAAATAAAGTAAAATTTTCCAAAAAATTACATAACCTCTCGTAGATAAGTAATTGCTAGGTTATTCAAATAAATAATCCTAAATAGGGTCCATAACTTACAAATTCTTCAGCTACTACTACTACTTGATCTAACCTCCAATAAGGAATAAATATGCAGACAATTAAACTAGCTATTTTACGAACACTTCCACAGGAATATGGTGTATGTAATTTCACAAGCCAAGAGTAAACCCCCACAGTAGCATCTATACATCTCTCACCAGGCGCCAGGTTTTGCGTTCCAAATAACAAGGCAAGTGTGAAACTCCACCAACTACATTATTCCTTAGAAGCCGTCCAAAATAGTCTGTTCATGTATATGCAGTACATAGCCTTTGCTAATGAGATCGCGTGAGCTCGAACTAACATCACATCCTTCTGGTATTTTGAATTCATGAACCTTACCTCCAACATGTTATAATTCACCAATACTTGTACCAAAACGTAGTAGTCCAGCAATCTTGAGTGTCACTTGCATGACTGCATGTGTGAAAATATAGTAGTACCAGTATGTGGATTTGTGTATTCACATATGAAATTAAAGGTCTCATCCTGCCTGCTATAATTGCTTCGTACATTGTAGATCCACCACCAGATTTAGCATGTAACCATGCTAATACCATTGGCAAGAAATTCCACAACATACAAAGTTTAGTGATGAAAGCCAAGGCAGGCAGTGTTATAGTATCATTTAACATCAGTCTGGTTCTCTTCTTTTTGCTATCCTAACCCTAAGGTTAGGTAATTGAGCCTTGTCAATGTTAAGTAATCTCCTTCCTGGACCTGACAGTTTGGAGAAAGAGTGAAACTCAATTGTACATGTGTTAAACTCGAAAATATGAGTAACAATTAAATTTGATTTGTAGTTTTAAAGATATATAATTTAGTTCAATGCCTATTAATTAATAATCAAGAAGTATAAAGTATAGATAAAAGAAATGAATGATTCAAACCAGTGTTACCAAACAGTATCGACCTCAAGCTTAGTGTCCTCAAGATGAACCAAGAACAATAAATTAAGAACAACAAAGAGAAAAGACAAGTCTAATGAATAATGAGCCAGAAAAATAAGATACTATATTCTTTGCCAATGATTGAATGACGTTTACAAATGATTGGAGTCCCCTTTATATAATAGGGGAACCCTAAATAAGGTACATTTCGATTTACAATAAGGAATCTTACTGGGATAGCTGTCTAACCGCCTAATATGGAATCGTACAATTCTATTCCGGGATTTGCGCCATGATTTTAGGGACGTGGCAGGAATCTCACTCATTCTATTAGAGATCTATAGCGGAATTATTTTAAGGTTGACCATACTCGGCTTCGGTATTCATCGTACTTCGATCCTCGAGCATTGCATCCTATCTTTAAGCTCGAGTCTTGTCCATCGAGCTCGAATTCGACCTTGCCTGAACTTGGTCTTAAGACAACCCCTGGAGCCTATAGATTGAAGGCATATGATTTTGAACATATACAGATAGTCCCCGCGTTTCTTAGAGTAGGTCGATAAGAAATGATTTAATCTTCAATGCTCTGACGCCTTGATCCTCATTTCAATCTCGTGATATCAGCGGCTGAAGTGACTGAAAGGTCTCTTTCGTGACACCAGCAATGAAGATCTCTATTGTGGTCGAAGTCAATCTATCATGTTCACTCGACCATGCCAGGAAATAGTCCTAGAGAGAAACCTTCAAGGAGCTGCACGCTTGCAGCTTCGACCTCTCAGCCGACATTGAAAAATCAAAGACTTTGGAAGAAGAGGATGTCGCTTAGCTTCTGATGACGAGGATTCAGCTAATGGCTTCAAGAGTGGAAGAAACGGAGATGAAGTCCCCGAGGAGGAGGTTTCCGAAGATGTGGCTCCCGACGATGCAGCATCCGAAGATGTGACCCGGGAGTAGATTTAGATTTCTTTATTTTGTTTTTGTGTTTTTGTGCAAGGATCCCTCGTAGGTATTGTAAAATATCTCTTGTAAGAACCTCTTATAAATATAAAAGGATCTCTTTACTTCATCTTCGATAATTTCGTCTCGTCTTCATTTTTTGTTATAACATTAATGATCTGTCCGAGTATTGGCTTGAACTCAGAATATAATAAACCCTTAGGTTTTTTATTGATCAATGGACGATCTTTATAATAGAATGCCTCTTAAGGCTTTTGTTAATCCTCGAGCTAAGCTTAAGTTGATTTGACGTGATTTCCGGATGGTGGGACTCTTGAGTCCAGGTTGAGTGAGAGAAATGTCTCGAACCCTGTATATGTTGGCCCTTAAGATCTTTTACATCGGACCTTAGGATCTTTTAGGTTGGAACTTAGGCTCTTTTAAGTTGGGCTTATTCGGCCTCTTAAATGGCTATAATTTTTCCCTCTTTTCAGCTAAAAGACTTAGTGAAAATTTATCTATACCTTAACATGTGGTTTTATACCCGTTGGGTTTTTTGAAGGTTCGATGGATCGGAACCTTATTAGTATTTTATTTTTGTAAAAATAATCGAATACCTCTTGAGGTTTTTATCGAAGCCTTTAAATTATTCTACGGCTAATTTTATCGAAGCCCTTTATCTTTTAATTTTGTCGAGGGTAGCCCAATTTAATCGGTTTTTTAAAAGTATTTAAAGGTCTTTGATTTATGGCAGAAGTCAGACATCTTCGAGCCGTATTATTTTGTCCATTGACTTTTTATATGACCGTAGTCTTTTTACATGTCTTTAATATGGATATAGCTTTCGAGTATGTCTCTTGGACTTGTTTCCCGATAACCTTTCAAATTTGTTCAAAAGGTTAGTCCCCGAGTATGATGGCCTTGGACTTTATATCAAGGGTATGCCTCTTTGAGGTCTTATAAGTTCGAGTTTTTGATGACTCGAATGTGTTGACTGTCGATGACACCCCCCCAATATTCGGGGTGTATTTATGTTCTGGCCCTTAGACCGTTTCTCATAGAATTGTTAGTGTAGAGCTTGTATAATAGTAGACTTCTTTGGGACACAAAGTATTTTGATATATAAGAAATGCTTCTTTGAGTAATTTATACATGCGTACATGTTTTTCCATTGGGGCTCGACTATTCTATATGGGCACGATTCATCTGAACGTTTGGACCATTACAAATTCTCCTATCGAGGCCCTCTTAGGCATGACGTATTTTCCTCGAAAATATGACCTCCGAGAATAATGCCCCCCAGTATTTGAGGCTGATTGAAAAGAAGCTTTGGATAGTGTTGAGTTCTCCTTAGGTATCATATAGTTGTTGCCTCGTTAAAAACCTTGCCGGTAAAACCCATTTGGGACAAAATTTGATCTAACGGAAAAAGAGTGCAATGCATGCTTTATAACCTAAAGCCTTCGTTTAAAAAAGTGTCTTCGATAGCTTCAGTCGAACACCTACAATGGGTTAGTTTAAAAGTCAAATGAACAAAAAAAGAAAGTCATACCTTATCAATAGTATCACTTGAGTAGTGATATGTTCCAATTGTTTGGTAGTTGTTCGCCTTCCATTGTGCTAATTTTGTAAAATCCTTTACCGATAATTTCGAGGACCCAGCACGGTCCTTCCCAAGTCGGGACTAGTTTTCCTTCATTCAGGTCTCGAGTATTGAGGGTAACTTTTCATAGAACTAAGTCCCCGATTCCAAAGTGTCGAAGATTGGTCCTTCTATTGTAGTATCTCTCGATTCTTTGTTTCTTTTCTGCCATTCGAACAAGTGTTGCCTCTCATTTTTCATCTAATATCTCAAGGCTAGTATTCATAGCCTCGTGATTTGACTCCTTCGATGCATGTCGAAACCTGGCGCAGGGTTCTGTGACCTCGACAGGGATAAGGGCCTCGGAGCCATATACTAAAGAAAACTGAGTAGTCCCTATGAGCTTTGACCTCGTTCGTTTCTCCGATCATTTTGAGAAGAGTTGCGACTTGAACCGTTGTTTCTCCGATCAATATATGGATGATATTGCCCCTCCTTCGATCTTGATTCCCTATCTGTATCCCTCGAGGCTTTAGTTGCAAATCTATTAGGATGAACTGAGCCCGAGGGGGCTCTTAACTAGTCGTCTTCAACCCTGATCTTAGATAGGTAAGGGTTATGTACGTCCAACTATGTCACAGCTGGGTACTCGATCAAATTCTGCTTTTATTGTCGAGACGCGATCGAACTCTTCTCATTCAAACCCTGCATAAAAGCTTGTACTTCCCAGTCATCCAAGACAGGTGGCAATTCCATTCGCTCCATCTGAAACCTAGACACGAACTCCCTCAACATCTCATCATTACTTTGGTTTATCTTGAAGACGTCTGACTTTCTCATTGCCACTTTTATGGCCCCAATGTGTGCTTTCACGAAGGCATCTGCTAACATTGCAAATGAATCAATAGAGTTAAGAGGCAAGTTGTGATACCAAATCATGGCTCCTTTCGACAATTTCTCCCCAAACTTTTTGAACCATACTGATTCGATCTTATCGTCATTCAAGTCATTTCCTTTAATTCCATAAGTGTATGAAGTAATGTGCTTGTTAGTGTCGGTTGTCCCGTTATATTTGGGTATATCGGGCATGCAAAACTTCTTAGGAATGGGCATTGGTGCCACGCTTTGAGGGAACGGTTTTCGTATGAAATTTTTGGCATCTAAACCCTTCAAGACTGGAGGTGCCCTTGGTATCTGGTCATCACAGGAGTTATAAGCTTCCACCTTTTTGTCGTTTTCTTTAATCTTCTTTTCCCATGACTCGATCCTCTTGGTGAGCTCTTGGAGAATTTTCATAATGGTGGGATCAGTCCCCGAGCCATTTTTGTTCGACCTCTCTACCGCCAGTTTAGCACATCGCGTGTTTTCTGGTTTAACTATGCTCAGAGTCTTATTCTGACTTTGAATTTGAGAGATGGGATATGTTGAGCTTGCAACATCTCGAATATCACTTGGAGACTGACTCCCCCATCTCTTATACCCAGTGGTCCTTAGCTCCCAGATCAGGCTTCCCTGTATACACTTCCTCCGGGGTCTAAGCCTAAATCTGCATTTAAAGCAATGTGTGAACTAACGTCAACTAGTTCCATATTTGGCACTTCCCCAGGGTATGTCAGTGGTACACCAATCCCTACATTATTGTTTTTCCCATGATATCCCATACCTTCAATGTCATGAACATGTGCATTTTGCGAGTTTGACATGTTGAATTGTAGAATCAAAAAATATGGACATGAAAAAGTGTAAAAATTATGTGTGTAATGAGAATCAGTAATGAAATAATCACTATTATCTTTAGCCCCACGTTGGGCGAAAAACTGTTTACCTCGAAAATACGGGTAATAAATAAATTTGATTTGTGGTTTTAAAGATATGTGATTTAGTTTAATACCAATTAATAATCAATAATTATAAAGTATAGATGAAAGAAATGAACGAATCAAACCATGTTACCAAACATTATCGGCCTTGAGCTTAGTGACCTTGAGATGAAGCAAGAACAATAAAATAAGAACAACAAATAGAAAAGACAAGGCTGATGAGCAATGAGCCAAAAAAATAAGATAGTATATTCTTTTCCAATGATTGGATGTTGTTCACAAATGATTTAAGTCCCCTTTATATAATAGGGGAGCCCTAAATAAGGCACATTTCCATTTACAGTAAGAAATCTTATTGGGACAACTGTCTAACCGCCTAATATGAAATCGTACAATTCTATTCCGAGATTTGCGTCATGACTTTAGGGACGTAGAAGGAATCTCACTCATTCTATTAGAGATCCATAACGATATTATTTCAGGGTCGAGCATAATTGGCTTCGGTATTCATCATACTTCGATCCTCGGGCATTGCATCCTATTTTCGAGCTCGAGTCTGTTCCATCGGGCTCCTTCTCGACCTTGCCTAAACTCGGTCTTAAGACGACCCCTCGAGCCTATAGATAGAAGGCATATTATTTTGACCGTATACAACCTGCAAAAGAAAACACAAAGCTAGTTAAAAAATTTGAAACAGAAGATAAAGAAAACAGAATATTTTTGTATTTTTTTTTATGAAACTCAAATTCTAACTAACTCAAAAAAAAAACAGAAGCATTCTCTTTTTGTATGTATTTTCCTGAAATTAAAAGAAGCGAAAAACCAGATGAGAGACTGAAGAGAAAAAGAATTTTCCACTAAACCCTTTCAAATTTCTTTCCCACTTTTTCAAGTCTAAAAATGAGGGAATATATATCGGTGTTATCTTCTTCCTTCCAAGAAATTGAATCCAAATCCCTTTGGAGACAAGCACATGATGAATGTATGGCTCCGATTAATCAAATCGATCTAACACCCTTCATTCATCCAGCACACGCCTTCTAGAGATTTCAATCGCGTGATTTTATTTGCAAAAGGGCAAGTGACTAATAGAGATGATGATTGAGAATATTCTCCACCCTTTTTGGATGAAATGGAGAAGAGAGAGAGGATTGGAGGCCACATGAGTGATACGGACGAGTCACTCATCCGATTTGGGGGGGTGGCGCAGCGGCAAAGAGGAGAAGAGTGGAAGTGCAGCTGTTTTGAGTTTTAGAGTTAAGGTTTTGAGAAAATTAGATTTTTATATGATAGTGTGGAATAATATGGACTATTAATTAAATGGAATGAAGGACTGGATTTAGTTAAGGGTTTGTTGGGTTGATGGGTCGGATGGATGGGTTTGGCGGGTCGAAGTATTGATGGGTCAGTTTCAAATTGGGCCCATGTCTTGTTAGGCTTAAAATTGGGATACAAAGCTGAAAATTTTCGCAATTTAATCAAGATTAATACTATTAAAATAAACTATCCATAATCAAAGTTCATCCTAATAAAAATACTACAAACATACTAATTAACCTTAAATTTTGTACTAAGATGGGAAATGTTATATGAATGAAACTATTTTGTACTTTTAAATTCATGCTTTAAAATTTAAAAGTAAAACTATACTGAAATTCTATTAAAATAAAACAAGTAAATATATAAAAATACTAACTTTTAGAAGTTCAGACGGGCAAAAATTATATTCTTACACTAGGCTGTTGGACACTGATTTGGTTCGCGATGCTTTGGAAAAGATGAAATTGATTCAGGATCGGCTTCGTACAGTGCAGTCCAGGCAGAAAAGTTATGCTGATAGGAAGGCTCATGATGTTGTATTCACGGTGGGTGAGAGGCTTCTACTCAAAGTTTCGCCCATGAAGGGTGTGATGAGGTTGAGAAAGAAGGGCAAGTTGTGCCCTTGGTATGCTGGTCCTTTTGACATACTAGAGAGAGTTGGAAAGGTGGCCCATAGACTTTATTTGCCACCCAGCTAATTGGGAGTTCATCCGGTATTCCATATTTTTATGCTCCAGAAGCAGTATGAGGATCGGTCACATGTTTTAGATTTCAGCTTGGTGCAATTGGATAGGATTTGACTTATATTGAGTAGCCAGAAGCCATTGTGGATAGGGAGTTCCGAAAGGTGAGATCGAAGAATATTGCATTGATGAAGGTCTAGTGGAGAGGTCAAACAGTCGAGGAGACGACTTGGGAGACCAAGCATGATACGCGGAGCCGATATCCTTATCTTTTTGGCGCTTCATGTATATTTATAAACACATTCGAGGACAAACATTTATTTAAGAGGAGGAGGATGTGACGACATGGCCGGTTATTTTGAGTATTTGAACCACGTTTCTCTATTAGATGCTCCCCGTATGTGTATTTGTAGTTATGTGACTTGCGGAGATGATTAGTTTGGTTCCGGTAAGGTTTTGATTAAATGGGTACACCTAGTTCCTAGCTTGGAAGCTTGAGTTACAAGTGTTAACCAAGTTTGACTTTTGTGTACTGGACCTCGGATCAGACTTATATCTTTTTGAACATTTAATCTTATATAGACTTTATTTTTAAGTCCTAACATGGTTAATATCCTTCCACTCGTATGATTTGTATTTTTTTTATTTGTGCTTAGTTTCTTTTATACTGCTGTAGAATAGATGATGGATCTATATTATGGCAATCTTTCATATTTTCTTAATTCATTGCCCTTTATACAGAAAAATTATCTAGAAAGTTTTGCTAAGTCCTATAAAAGTATGTATATTATCGCATTCTAGTTCTACTAGTGACTTTTACATGACATTTAAAAAAAATAACTGAACCGTACCGCTACCGAAGAGAATCTTACATGATTGTGACAATTTATAAAGGTTTAATTTTGGTTATACATAATAGAAGAACCAAAAAATTAATATGGCGTAAATTTTATTAAAAAATCGACCAAATTGAAACATTGACATCCTTAATAATTTATGACTTGTTTGTCAAATTTGGGGTTATTACGAGTTGTTTAGGCATATTCATCGTAAATTTGAAAGTTGGAATTTTGAAATAGTTTGTTATGCTTGAATCAAGGTTCAATTCCTAATTTTGATGTTATTTTGTATGATTTGAGGTTTCGAGTCAGTCCGTGTTATGTTTTGGGATCGGTTGTTGTGATTAGACAACGTCTCGGAGGCCTCGGGTGTGTTTCGGATGGGTTTTGAACCATTTCACTCATGTTTAGAGTTGATCATTTTTTTGGTGTGCTGGTGTTCATCACAATCGCGGATGTGGTATCCCTATTGCGCAGTGGTTTTGTTGTTGTAACCTTTTTGTTCGTCACGTTTTCATTGTGGAAGCACGATCGCGGACACTGTGGAACTGAAGCTTCACGTTTGCGATGGTAGGTCCCAATCCCGTAGAGTTTGTGTTAGGCAGGGAGGTCAGGTAGTTTAGCTTTCGCATTCGCGAATAGGCATCACATTCACGTAGGCTTAGGAGTTGGTGAAGCGGGATCGCTGGCAGTTAGTCGTGTTCGCGTGGTGAAGAGCAACCCTGGGAAGTATATATATATATATAATATGTTGCCAATTATTGATATATTGCACATATTTTTGACTAGTGAGTATCATATGACTTAACCCTCGTCAATGCTTTACCAATTTTAGTCTTGATACTTACTAGGTACCGACTGTGGTGCTTTCACACTACGCTTTTGCACTTTTTTTGTGCAGATCTAGGTACTTCTAATCGATCAGATTGATAAAGAGGCATGCTTGGTCTTGTTGGAGACTTCAAGGTGTTCTTGTTGTTCCTTTTCCGCCTTAGAGTCACCCTCTTTACTTTATTTGTATTGTTTTTGTGTTCCAAATAGTATATTACTCTTCGAGACTTGATATATTCCATTTAAAGCTTATGACTCAGTACTACCAGGTTTGGAAAGTTGATTATTGTATCCATGTTTGTCTATATTTATGTATTTCAAAGTTTCTATTTAAAATTGAAGTTTCTATATTTTGATTAATTTCGTTATGTGATAGGCTTACCTAACCTTAGAGATTAGGTGTCATCACGACCCTTATGGCGGAATTTGGGTCATGACATGAAATTTGGCTTACTATTAAAATTTGTTCAATCGATAATAGAGTTAGAGACTACTCTCAATCTATGTTGCTCAGACTCTCCGAAAATATCGATAGGTGCATGTCGGATCCTCCATACGGCAACTGTTTTCGAGAGTCCGAGCAACGGAGCACTCAGTTGTCCTCCACTATTCAATGGATATTTTTCTGCTAAATTTTAGGCCAAGAAGGGGCATCTACAAGGAGATTCTATGTCTCTTTACCTCTTTGTATTGGACATGAAGTACTTAAAAACAGCTTTGAAGACACTATGATATAATCCAGATTTCAACTACCACCTAAGATGTGGTAGGAAGAACTTGGCACAAATTTTTTTTGTTGAAAACTCAATCTTGTGTTGTAAGGAAGATAAGGTCTCAATACAACTGTAATGACTCAGCCGGTTGTTTTAAATTTTACTGCCCCGATACCCTATTTCCCCCGTATCTTTTTATACTAGTGTGACTTGCTGGGAGGTTTCGTTTTGGTTTTTGGAGTGTTTTAGGACACTTAGTCCCCAAACGGGAGCTTAAGTCTTAGAATTTGGATCGTAGTCGTGCCAGTGTGAAGACGGCTCCGGAATGGAATTATGTAGATTTCGTTAGCTCTTTAGGTGATTTTAGGCTTTGGGGCGTGTCCGGATTGTGTTTTGGAGGTCCGTAGCTCATTAGGCTTGAAATGGAGAAAGTTGAATTTTTGGAGTTTTGGACCAGTAGTGGAATTTTTTATATCGGGGTCGGATTCCAATTCCAGAAGTTGGAGTAAGTTGGAAACGTTGTTTTTTTCTTGTGTGAAAAATTTAGGATCAATCGGATGTGGTTTGGTTGGTTTCGGCATCGGTTGTCGAATTTGAAAGTTTCAAGCTCTTTAAATTTGAATTGGAGGATGATTCATAATTTTCGCATTGTTTGATATGAATTGAGGGCTCGACTAAGTTTGTATGGTGTTTTAGGATTTTTTTGTATGTTTGATTGAGGTCCCGGGAGCCTTAGGTGAGTTTTGAGCAAGTATGGGCTTTTCGGCACTCTAATGTTATTCTGAGGGTCTTTGGAAGTGCGGACCAAACATTTTGGGAGAGCTGAGGAAAAAGGGAAGTGCGGACCTCAGGGGAATTATGCAAACCGCACAATTTTACAGAGGAGTGTGCGGGCCGCACAATTTTGTATGCAACCGCACTCAGGAACTCTCTGATTCGCTGGTCCGACTTCGGAAGCTTATATCTTTTTATCTACAAGGAATTTTGAGACGATTCAAAATAAAAGTTGTAGACCTTCGTATCTAGTTTCCATAAAATTAAATATTTTATCATTTGGACATCTTTATAGAAAGTTATGTCCAAAATAATAATGACTTCCAGTGCAGTCACCAAGAGAGTGCGGCCACACAATTTTTCTGGGACCACATGAGCTGGGATGTGTGAACGCACTTCAAATTGTGCGGACCGCACATGGTGAGTTTAGAGAATCTACTATATAACCGAGGCTTAGGTTATTATTTCATTTTTGGACCTTGGGA
Source organism: Nicotiana glauca (assembly GCA_026770625.1). Lineage (NCBI taxonomy): Eukaryota > Viridiplantae > Streptophyta > Magnoliopsida > Solanales > Solanaceae > Nicotiana > Nicotiana glauca. The sequence goes on along the minus strand of MU786917.1, from coordinate 84,389 downwards.
GCTCGGTTTGAGATGATTTTTCGTGGGTTTTTCAAAAAATTCATCGGGATAAGTGGGTTTAACTCAGATTTGGTTAATATACATGAATATATCACTATTTCATCATTTAGTTAGTACTTTGAGATGGAAAGTTTGGAAATTTTTTAGAAACTTCATAAACCACAAATTGAGGATTTGAAGGTCGAGTTGTGATCGGAATTAACTAATTTTGGTATGGTTGAACTCGTGAGTGAATAGGTGTTCATATTTTGTGACTTTTACCCGATTTTGAGACGTGGGCCCGGGGAGGCTTTTTGGGTATTTTTCTATTTTCTTTTCGTAGCTTTAATTTTAGATTAGTTGCTTACAGTCATATTTACGTTATGTAATTGATTTGGCTAGAATTGGGCCATCCGGAGTCGGATATTCATGGAAAAAGTGTTGTTACGGATTTATTTGAGCTTAGTTCGAGGTAAGTAGCTTTCCTAACCCTATGTGGGGAAACTTCCCTAAGGATTTGGTACTGTTTGATATATGAGCGCCATGTACGTGAAGTGACGAATACGTACACGGGCTACTTGTAGTAAAACTTTATTTATCCCTAAGTCATAACATGTATTTCCTTATTTGAACTACACTAGCATATGTAATTATCCTGTTTAGTCTAGATTAGCATGCCTACGTATTCTAACTGCCTATTTGAACTCTTTGCAGTATGCTTAGGGAATTTACATGTTTTTCCTTGGCTTGAACTTAGTCGAAATTGTAGGTTTTCTTGTTGTATTTGCTATTTTTGTTGGTTGAGCTGCATATTTACTTTGGGACTACAGAATAATATTCGGGAGATCCCCTTGTGCTGCATATTTACTTTGGGACTACCGAAGAGTATTTTAGGCGATCCCCCAGCACTGCATATTTACTTTGGGACTACAGAGCGATATTTCGGGATATCCCCTGCATATTTACGTTTGGGGCTATGGGATGGTATCCAGGGAGATCCCATGTTGCTATCATTGTGTACCGAGGTGTTTTCTTTCATTAAATTTTTTTCCTGTTAGATTTTTGTATTTATTTTTACTATAATAATTCATTCTCTCTTATTTCATTATATTTATACCAGTAGGGCCCTAACCTGATCTCGTTACTACTCGATCGAGGTTAGGATTGGCACTTACTGGGTACCGTTGTGGTGTACTCATGCCCTTTCCCGCATATATTTTTTCGTGTGCAGATCCAGGTTCATCTTACCAGCCTCATCACTAGTTGTCGTCGCTGCTGCTTATCGGAAACTTCAAGGTACATCTGCCCGCGCCCGCAGATCCTTTGAGTCTCCCTCTATCCCCCTATGTTTATTTTTTTTTCTCCTTCTATAGAACTGATGTATAGAACAGTTAAAACTTCTTAATAGCTTGTGACTTGCGGTTTTCTGGATTTCGGGAATTTTTTCGTACTTTTCAAAACTGATAATTGTATATGCCTAGTGGAATTCAGTTGCTTATTAGATATTGTTACTGTTAGTAGTTAATGTTCATGCTTTTGTTCATTTTCCGCAAATGTTATGCTTACCTAGTCGTAGAGACTAGGTGCCGCCATGACAACTCATGGAGGGAGAAATTGGGTCGTGAAAACAACTGTTTCTAGAAAGATTTAATCACTTCTTGGATGTGTCTGGTCTTAAAGCTAACAAGGAGAAGAGTTTCCTATATATAGCAGGAGTTACACAAAACTTTGGGGACCTACTACTTTCTAAATTGCAATTCACATTAGAGGAGATTCCCTTCAAGTATCTAGGAGTACCACTATTTGTCCAAGAAGCTCACTATTAAATAGTGTATGGCACTGGCAGAGAGATTACTGCAAGAGTGATATGTTGGACCGATAAATTTCTCTTTTACAATGGTCGATTACAGTTGATCAAGAGTGTCATCTTTGAAATGCAGATTTACTAGGTGTGAGCACGTGATTTTTACCCTACGTGAATTACTCCCAGAAAATTCAAAATAAAATAATTTTTCTTTGTTTGAAATTTTAGGGATTTTCGTGGTATTTTTCGTCATTGTTTGCATTTGCATATGCGTGTTTATTTTTGTGTAAATTAATGAAATAATACGAAAATAAGTTGCATTTTCCTTTGGGATCTAATTTTGCAATTAGGATTAATTAAGCAAGTGTTTGTTTTACAAAAAATAAAAACGTTCACAAAAAATAATATATTTTGCATTTTAGTGTTTAGTGTTTAATTGTGTGATTTTGGTAATTAATTATTTGCAATAATTATTGTTTAGAGATAATTAGTATCGTTAAGATAATTTAGATTTTTTTTTAATTTTGGAAAATAATTTAAGAAGAAAATAAAAGAAAAAGAAAAGGGAAAAGGACTTAATTAGTATTGGGCCAATTTTGTTAAAACAAAACAGGCCCAGGCATTTTTGTTAAGAAAATCGTCCAAGTTGGCCCAATAACATGTCCAAAACCCGGTCCAGGCAGCTCCTCACACAGAGTAGTGAAACGACGTAGTATAGGAGCAAAACTACATCGTTTCAAGACTAAAAGATCTCGATCGTCCATTCATGCACATCCAACAGCTCACAATCTCACCCATCACCCGCATCCGACCTTGACCCGTTCACATAAGAGACCAAATCAGTCTGTATTACAATTGAACGACGTCGTTCCTTTTAAGTGAACGATCCAAGCCGTTGATCTTATTTGATCAACCGGCCTGGATTCACTCCACCCCCTGTATATAAGTATGTAAAACACCCCATCCCCCCCCCCCAATCCAAACCCTACCTTCCCTCGTCTCTAACAGCTCGAAGACGAGCTCGTCTCCCGCCGCCTTCCCCTACTGCCCTCCGCCCACCGAAAATCGCCTCACGGCAGTTCCGGTGGTCCAAACAGCCCCAAAATTACACCACCTCTTCCCCTCAACCTCCCCATTCCTAACCTCCAGTCCATATCCATCGAATCCCAGACCACCTCCTCGAAACATCAAAACCCTAACAGCCTTCCACCATGTCCGGCGACACCATCTCCGATGTCCACCAAAACAACACCAAATGGCCACCAGCACCTCCTTATCTCAAATCCAAACCCACCTTCCTTCGAATCAACCCATAACTCATCGAATATCGATCCAAAGTCAGGAACCCTAGCGCCGCCACAAGAATCCTTGGCAGCAGCGCCACCTCCACTTAGCCCCAAATCAACACCAAATGTCCACCCAACCTCCCTCATCCCTAATCTATCACCATTTTCCTTCAAACAAAGCTGGAACCTTTCAAACCTGGATTCAAATGATTAATCCCTAAAATCCAAACCCCAGGATTGATACGTGGTTGAAAAATTGATGTCGCAATCGACCTTAGTTGTGTGTTCTCAATCGAGAACACTCGATTAAGGTCCATTTCGACTTCAAATTCAAGGTTGAAGTTTCGAGTCAAGAAAGGGTCGGGCAAAGGTGAGTGTTTAAATTTTAGGTCTTCATTCTGTTATTTCTTTCTATTAGTATTATCTTCTTCTACTCCTTTCTTTTCATTTTCAAGTCGAAATGTTTAGACGATCAGTTTAGTCTGTGATTTTTTGTTTTAGTTCTTCAAATGAACAGATTGTTTGTTGATTATGTTTGGTTTGGACACTAATTTGGATTCGCGTAATGGTAGTTTTAAATTAATTCGTGCCAGTTTCATGATGAATTTGTTTCGATTTCAGTTTTAAGGACTGTTAGGCGGACTATGATGATTCTGTTTGTGTAAGTGATTGAATAGCCTTAATTTGGGAATATTTAGAACTTTCAGAATGTTAATAAGGTTTTAGGGGGTTAATTTGAAAATTGTAACTAAGGTGGCATGGCAGCATGGGCTGTCAGGGCACGCTTGAATTTAAAAATCATGCTGCCCATAATCAGGGGAATTTAATAAGGGAAAACAGGGGTTAGTGGGGGAAGAAACACTCAGTAATGGGAGTTTCAGGGAATATCATGGGGGAAATGCTTTCTTAAATTGGTTTTAGCGCTCCTAAGAGCTAGAGGGGGTCAAGATCTTTGATATAAATGCAGGAGATTCAGTTTTGAGAAGGAGTCAGTTTTTGAGGGAGTTTTGAGAGCTGAAAAACACTTCTGAAAAATACTAAGAGTGAGTTTGGAGAGCTTTAAAAGGGGGTCAGTTTTTAGACAGCATTTTAGTTTAAAATAAAAGATTTTGCATCAATTTTGAGAGTTGATGATCAATTTTTAGACAATTAGTTTTCTTTTGAGAGTTGAGGAAAAACAGAATACAAAGGGGGGAGATTCATACATATAGAGTTTGAGTTGAAGGGGATTCAGTTGGAGAGAACAGACTAAGTTTGAGAGTTTTTGAGAGCTTTCTTAGGATTTCAGTTCTGGACAGATTTTAAAAGATTGAAAAGAGAGAAAAAGCTTTTAGGACAGTCAGTTTCTGAGAGTCCAGTGAAGAAAGAGAAGAAAATACTTTGGAAATCACTAATTATACACTGAGAGTATAGATACAGATATTAAGTCTACTGTTCCATTGGGTGTTGTAGAATAATCCTGAGTTCTAGTTGATTCATTCACATCTTTTGGTTCAGTATCTAGCTACTGGAATTTCAGAGGTGTATTAGGCTAATTTCAAGTAGTTTTGGGTCCAATTAAACTAGTTTTTGGTACGAGTATTGGACTGTTAACATTTTCACGTGTTTGCTGGGTACTTGCAAGTTAAAACTTGTCTGTTCGAGCTAATTCTGGGGTTATTTGCTGGATATTGCTGTTGAGACTTGCTGATCTGTTGTGTCTGAGCTGCTACTGATCTCTCCTTTATTTATTTCTGTTATCGAATTCCAGGTACACATTTCTGAGACTGTGTTGATGTGGCTTCCTTTGTTGACAATGAAATGAAATTGAGGCTTAAGCTCTACTGTGGAACTGCAATTTGAATACTTCTGTTATGCTTGGGATGTTATAATTAAATTAGGATTGTTTTAAATTACAATGGATTTTGTACTGTTAACTTGGAATGTCTTAGATGTAGTTGGTTTAGTTAGTTGTTAGTTTAAATATGCAGAACTTGAATACATCTCGAGCTGGAAACTGGTTCAATGACTTGATATGCACTAAGTGTTGATGACTGAGTATTTGAACTGTCAGGAGTAGATAATTTAGCAGTCATTTGTTAAAATAGGTTCATGATAATGCTATAGTTATTTCCCTGATTGTTACCTCATGTATTTGACTAGGAAGTAACTTAGTAGTGAATCAACATTTCTGTCTCATGTTTGTATAAATGGCGTTGAATTGTTGGAATTGATTCAATTTGAGCTTGTGATAATCTAAAAGTGTAGGGTAATTATGGTCATATCTAGTTCTGCCTGAATGTCACATGCTTGTGTAAAAAGTCATGACTAAAATAAATTATAATTACCTATAATCAAGTCATTCATTTGCTCCTTGGGTAGCATAATCTGAAACAACTTCAGTGGCATTTGTTTTATGAGAATTGAAATGTTACTGGGGTTCGACAGCTCACTTCAAGCGGTATAGGCTTCTGGGCCAAAATGAACGACCCAGGCCCAAGTCTGATTTGCATATTCGTTTGGGGCCTGGGTCCATGCCTGCGATTGGTCCATTTTGTGCCGTATTTGAATTACAATTCCCTCATGCGGGATGCTTGGAATTTGTGGACCTAAATGTAGTAATTCTTAAACAATAATAATTAATTAGGTTTTATTAGAGACAGATTAAGTAGAAAATTGTAGCTTGCCTTAGGATATCCTTTTAAAACAAATGAGATGAGCCTCGCCAAATAAAAATAAATAAATTGCGGGGCCCTCAATAAATGTTTATACTAAAAATACTTAGAATTCGGGACGTGCCGTTTAGCGAATTTTTACGGCCACCCGCGAAGTTAATAACACGTTAGTTGCTTTAGGCACGCTTTAAATAATTTTACCTTCTTAAATACGGGTGTGCATTTCTTGCAACCCAAATCCAAAGCCTAAAACGTTGAATAAAAATGTGTCGAGGATCCGGGTGCATTTCATGTGACGTGATCCGAAAACACGTTCTTAAACGACGCTCACTTTCTTAAAAATTGACTAAGAGCGGTAAATAACTCCAAAATTGCATTGTAGGCGTTAACATGTACAAAACTCAGATTTTAGCCAAATACAGCAGTTGAGCGACCGTGCTAGAACCACGAAACTCGGGAGTGCCTAACCCCTTCTCCCGGGTTAACAGAATTCCTTACTCGGATTTCTGGTTTGCGACTGTAATACAGAGTCAAACCCTTTTCCTCGATTCGGGATTCATACCGGTGACTTGGGACACCCTTTTCTGGTTAATAAATAAATCATGTTTCGATTGTTCTTTAATTGGAAAAACTCCCTTTTATTATACTCCTCCCGGGGAGTAAGTGAAAAAGGAGGTGTGACAGCTTTGGCGACTCTGCTGGGGACGGTTAACCTAGAACCACTGGTTCAGGGTTAAAAATTCGAGCTTAGAATACTTGTTATATTCGGCTTTATTTATTATCTGGCTTCATTCACATTTTTGGGCCTAATGTGCTAAATGTTGCTATTACCGCTTTGATATTTTATGAACTGTATATAAACTGCTATGAAACCCATCTTCTCTCTGAGTCTTCTAAATCATGAACAAGGGTGCACTTCGTGTGACTTCTATTTTTTCTAGAGTCCAATCCCATTTTAGAACGAGGTTCGGATAAGTTGCTAAGCCGGCGGAGCTTCTGTATCCCCGGTACGCTGCCCCCCGGCTCGAGTTGTCCGCTCGGGTAATCCAGGTCTAGAACAATAAACCCAGGTTTGTAAACCTAGAAAAACAAAGCCATATGTCGGATCCCTAGTAGGAACGTTTATTTGCATCATGTGAATTTGGCTTAGGGGACTCAACACAGGGGTTGGGTCCGTCTAGGACAAGCAACCTGAGATGAAAAAGACCACCTGATGCATCCTACTTATTTTTGTGCATTTATTTGTTTCGGGCCTGCATGCTGATCGGCTTCTGGAAATCGGGAATAACGGAAAATTAAGAAAAAGTGAAAAGGAGAGAAATAGCATTGTAGAGTGTTAATTACCTTTTCAGAAAAGTAGTGTCGAAAATCTGTCGAAATTTTTGAGAAAATGAAAAAAGAAATGTTTTTAGTTTGATTTATTAAAAAAAAAACAAAAGGAAAAAAGAGTCTTGTTATCAAAGTTTGTTTATTTTCTTTGCCCGAACTACGCCGGTTTGATTCTCACAGGGTGTGGGATACGTAGGCAACCCTCATCGGGTCCAACCCTCCCTTTTGCAAAAATAGCCAAAAAGCAATTTTTGTCATAAATAAGTCGGGTGATGCCGTTTCTGTCAAAAACAGCCGAACGTTCCCAAAAGGGACGCCGGAAGGCTGACTTTGCATAAACAGCCACCTCTGGTCATTTTTCAAGTTTTTGACTAGTTAGCCTACACAGCCTTAAAATCTTCGTCCCCGGAGTGCTGAAAGGTCGTGCTCAAAAAATCGGGTCTTTTATTTTAATTTAAAAACAAGAAAATAGTCAATTTGTTTTGAGTCAAATAAAGTTTTACTTTTTCTTGATCACCTTAATAAATGTGGAGGATGAGCACAAATCAAATTGAACCGTTCACAGTCTTTAATGAGGTCCCTCTACAGCTCCACATGTGGTGGAATGATTTGGAAAAAGGGAACAAAGAAATAGTGGTGAGAATTCTGGGGGGTCTCGTCAATCTACTGAATGTCAAGCCAAGGTCGGATATCATCGAGGCCTTAATACCATTTTGGGATCTGACCCGTAATGTATTTTGCTTTGTTGATTTTGAGCTCACACACACGCTGGAAGAAGTCTCGGGTTATGCGGGTCTGAATAGTAATATGAGGGGCCAGTATTTGCTGTCACCAAGACCGGTATCTCCGCACCGATTTTTGGATTTGTTAAATATTAGCCGGAATGTGCAGAATGAGGATTTGTCGGGAGGATGTTGCACTCTCCAGTTCTTGTATCAGCGGTATGGTAATCCTCGAGGTTTTGAAGAGCCAATTCTTGGACTGACTCACGATGGAAACAGAAACAAGTGGGAGGCAAGGCGAACTTTGGAGTTTATAACGGCATTCCTGGGAGTCGTGGTTTGTCCACGCAAAGATAAGAAAATAAAGATAGGCCTTGTAGGGATGGCCGATGTTGAAATCAAAAGGGCCGACAGTACTGTGGTTCCCCTGATCATGTCAGAAATCTACCGAGCCTTGACCATATGCCGGGAGGGAGGAAATTTCTTCCAGGGTTGCAATCTGTTACTCCAATTGCGGATGCAAGAACATCTTTGCCACCAGGTAGGATACATGAACCACGGATTGACCGGATTGAGCTTCATCGAGGGGTTTGAGAAACGGGTAATAGGTGTTGCATTCCCTGAAGGTACTGAAGCATGGCTTGTGCGACTGAGGTCATTGACTGCTAATCAAATTGAATGGGCGTTTGGGTGGTTGCCCGCTACTGAGGTGGTATACATGTCAGCCAAAGAATGTCATGTTCTTTTGATGGGTATCTATAGTATCCAACCATATGCTCCCCATCGGGTACTGCGTCAATTGGGAAGGTTTCAAGTCGTCCCTACTAATGAAGACCTAAGTAAGCACGTCATTGAGTTGAGTCCGAGAGCCGCTTTTTTGGAGGATCAAATTCGAAAGCTATGGAATGAATGTAGATTCCTCGAGCCTAGAGCTATGGTTCGAGATCTAACTAAGGGTGAGGTGGACCCAAAGTACAATGTCTAGTTCAGGAAAAGGTTTCAGATTCCGCAGAGGCCTGCCAAAAGAGCCCATGTCCAACAGTTTACTAATGATTCACAAGAGCAATGGGGTTGGTTGGTAAAAGAAGAAAGTTACAGGGCAGAAATAGGCAAGCTGAAACAACAAATTAAGGACCTGAAATTTGAAAATAGTGTGCAAGTTGCTGCCGATAAGGGAGAAAAGAACAAATTGGCCCAATAAAATGAAACTCTCAAGTCCCAAATCCGACATACGAGAATAGATACTGACAACCAACAGAGAAGTCAGTCTGATGAAAGGTTGATAAGTGGGTTGAAAAAGCAAATCACTGAATGACAAGTGGGTTTGGAAAGATCTGAAGCTAGCTTGGCAAGGATTCCAGCCAGATGGGCAAGAGATACAGAAGAGCGGGCACAGCGTATGCGGCAGATGAAGAGATACTACGAGGGGAACATCACTATGTTGAGAGAAACAGTGTCTACCCTCAAAGAATGGGTTTTTCAGATAAGCCCGAGATTTCAGAACAGATAGGAAATGCTGTTATGACCTGATGGCAAGAATGGAGGGACAGATGCACGAATTTCAAGATCAACTCTTTCGCAATTCTCAAGTGCTGAGAGCGTGGAGTCAACAGATAGAGCAACTGCTTCTAGAAAAAGATAGAATCAGGGAAAGAATCGGAGATATCGGGCACTACATCACCAGAAAGTGCCGAGCATGTGAGGTTGCTGCGATAATGATTTATGTCCACCAGATCATGGAAGATTTGAAAGGTCTGCAAAGGGATCTTGCACGAAGGTCCGTAGCAAGGCCGAATGATGCCTTGCGGACCCCAGGAAATTTCAGAACATTAGAATGATGTTTTGAGTTTGTACTTTTGGGTTTTGAAGGTCCGATTTTAAGTCAAGGTGTTCAAGTTCTGAGTGTGTTTTAAGTCAAGTATTTTGAGTCTGTTGTTTGAGTTTTGAGCGTTTTGAATTGTTTTGTGATCCAAGAAGTTGTTAATGAAAAATCCTGAAATTTTGTTATATCTTTATCATGTCAGAACTACGCACGGTCTGATTCATTCGGGGACATGAAACGTAGGCAATCCATATAAGATTCGACCACCATCTAAAATAAAAAAAAAAAAGAGAATAATTGAAAAACAAAAAGAAAAGAAACAAAGAAAATAAAGGAAAGTTCGAGAGGCGTTTAAAAAAGGGGGCACAAATATAAGAAGCCGGAATGACGCATGAAATAGAAGCAAAGGCATGATAGAAATGGTTAAATTGTCTAGGTGCATTGCATACCAACGTGCAATAATATATCTGTTAAATTCTAAAAAACTAACAAGTTTGTTGTTCTCCAGAAATTTCAAACAGTTAGCTTGTTTAGAACATACTGGCACATTACCATTACAAAACAAGATCAAAAGGACCAATACCAAAGATCATGTCTAACTCAGACAAAAGTGTTGAAGAGGAAAAGGCATAAATGCAGACAATGAAGGAGGAAGTAGACAGGTTGAGACAACAGATAGCAGAGATGCACCTAGTTTGGGCCAGGGGGCAACCACTACTAATCCCTCCCACTAATCCTACTCTCTCACCGGCACAGGCTCCGGAATATCCTCCAACCGGTCCCCCGGAAAGCTTCCCAATCTACCAATACTATTAGGGGAAAACTTCTTACAATCACCAAGCTTCACCACCCAAACAAAGCCCTTCTCCACCAATTGTTCCTGTTTTCGTGGCACCTCCACCCGCAACACTGCAAAGGTCATCCAGTGAGCCGTTGTTTCAGGATCATGATAACCAACACTATCCCCCTGAACCTACCTTCAAAGCTCTTGAACCACATACTTATATCCCTTACTTTGAGCTCCCGGTAGGAACTGAGAGGCCGTCTAAAAGTTTGGAGCAGGAAGAAGTGCTTCACAAAGTAAAAAGCCTGGAGCAGTCCTTCAGGAATATGCATGGGTTGGACGGCCAAGTCAGTGTGGCCTATAAAGATCTGTGTCCATTCCCCGATGTTCAACTACCAGCAGGGTTCAAAATGCCAAAATTTGATCTGTATGAGGGACATGGTGACCCAGTGGCACACCTGCGAGGTTTTTGTAGTAAGATGAGAGGGGCAGGTGGGAAAGATGAGCTGTTGATAGCATAGTTTGGCCAAAGCTTGAGCGGGTCCGCACTAGAGTGGTATATAAGGTAGGATCCTTGCAGGTGGTACACATGAGACGACCTGGCGCAAGCATTTGCTGGTCACTTCCAATATAATCTTAAGATCGTCCCTGACCATCTCACATTGTTAAAAATCAAGAAGAAGCCCGGAGAGAGCTTCAAGGGGTTTGGGTTCCGCTGGAGGGAGCAGGCGGCGAGAGTCGATCCCTCAATGAGGGAAAGGGAAATGGTGGATTAATTTTTGCAGACTTTGGAGCCAACTTACTTTGGTTACCTGGTGACATCAGTTGGTAAATCTTTCAATGAGGTCGTAAAAATGGGTGGCATGATTGAAGAAGGGCTCGAGTCTAATAAGATAATGAGTTATTCGACAATCAAGGCCACCACTCAGGCTATCCAGAGTGGCACGGGAGGTGTGCTCGGGAAGAAAAAGAGGGAAGATGTCACAACAATTGAATCCAGAGCTTGGTATGGATCCAGAGGCCCTTCACCCTACTATAATCAACCACAACCCCACCGACAAAATTACTCCCATACTCCATATAGCCACCCACAGCATTATTACCCAACACTCGATCCTCACTTCTCCGTCCACCATGCTCAGACATATGTTCAACCTCCCGTCCAGGCACCATGGCATGCACCGGCCCCACAAAATAACTGCCCACATCCAAGAGCATACAGAAACTCCTCTGGTACAGGATTCCGTCCGAACCAAACCTTCAGGAATGATAGGGCACAGAAGCCAAAGACTTTCACTCCACTGGGAGAGTCTTACACCAGTTTGTTCCACCGGCTGAGGCAGTTGGGATTGTTGAATCCGGTCGAGGCTAAGTTGCCAAACCCCCCGCTGAGAAATGTTGATCACTCGGTGAGTTGTGAATACTGTTCAGGAACACCTGGACACGATATGGAGAAATGCTGGAAGTTAAAAACAGCTATTCAGGAGCTTATCGACACTCGTCGAATTGAGGTTCAGGCTCCAGAGGCGCCAAACATTAACCAGAATCCATTGCCGGCTCACCATGAGACCCACATGATCGAATTGGTACACAAGAGAGGGGAGCTTAAGAAGCCCTCGCAAACAGTAATAATGATCTGTGCTAGTGAGACCAGTTCAAAGGAAAAATCAACCAGCAGGAAGTCAGTGGTCCAAGGCAAGCCAGTTGTGGTGGCTGAGAAGGAGTCATCAACCATTATTGCAGTGAAGCCAGAGCAAGCCAAAGTGGTAGTACCAGGGGTTGCAATAAAGCATGTTGTGGTTGTGAAGGGTGCTCGAAGGGAGCCGGTTATTATCAAGCCAGTAATTCAGTTACCAATAATCAGTGAGAATGCCGTGTCATGGAATTATGGTCAAGTGATAGTGATGTATAAGGGAAAGGAAGTTATGGAAGAAGTGTGTGAAACCCAAGGTCTAACTCGTTTGGGAAGGTGTTTTGCTCCCGTAGAGTTAAGAAAGGCCAATCCACTAGCGGTAAAGAAGCCTGTAACAAAGGAAGAGGCGGAAGAATTTTTAAAGAAGATGAAGGCGCAATATTACTCCATTGTAGAGCAATTGAGGAAGACCCCGGCACAGATCTCATTACTATTATTATTGATTCATTCAGACGAGCATCGTCGGGCATTGATGAAAATTCTGAACGAAGCCCATGTTCCGGATAACATCTCTGTGAACCATCTGGAGAAAATAGCAAACAAGATCTTTAAGGTGAATAGAGTGACATTCTCTGATGATGAGTTGCCCATGGAAGGTACAAAACACAACAGAGCTCTTTATCTGACAGTGAAGTGTGAGGGTTCCGTAGTCACTCGAGTGTTAGGTGACAATGGATCCAGTGCAAACATCTGTCCTTTGTATACATTGAACAAGTTGAAGGTTGATAATGATAGAGTTCACAAGAATAGCATCTGTGTTCGAGGGTTTGATGGTGGAGGTAAAGACACAGTGGGTGACATCATACTAGAGTTGACAATCGGGCCAGTGGAGTTCACTATGGAATTCCAGGTACTAGACATGGCAGTCTCTTATAACCTCTTACTGGGGCGACCATGGATCCATGCCGCCAAGGAGGTACCTTCTACATTGCATCAGATGGTCAAGTTCGAATGGAACAGACAAGAGATCGTAGTGCATGGTGAAGAAAATATGTGCGCTGTAAGTAATGCCATTTTGCCTTTCATAGAAGCTGATGATGACAAGGGGCCGTGGGTTTACCAAGTCTTTAACACAGTCTCAATAGAAAATATCCCAAAAGGGAAAACCATTCCAGTTCCTAAAATAGCAGCCGCAACTGTCATGGTGGCATCGGAAATGTTAAATAACGGTTTCATACCGGGCAAAGGTCTAGGTGCTGATCTTTAGGGCATTATACAACCAGTCTCTCTTCCCAAGAATATGGATACTTTTGGATTGGGGTTCAAGCCCACTGCTGCAGATGTAAGACGGGCCCTCAAGATGAAGAAGAGGGCTTGGGTCCTTACCAAGCCAATCTTGCGCCTGTCCAGATCTTTTGTCAGGCCGGGCATCAAAAAGAAATTGCTGTCCAAGGTTACAGGGTCATTGATTGGTGCAAATGGAGACTTGAATAAAGGGTTTGAAAGGTCATTTGCCAAAGTTAACATGTTAGAAGCTGGGGAAGGGTCCAGCAAGGTAGATGTGCAGTTCGTGGGGCCAATGGCAAAGATCAACAATTGGATGGCTACTCCTCTTCCCATTCGAGGGAGTCTTGGTAGTCGGCTCTGATTTTCCTTCCTATTTTCTGGATTATTCCAGGGTTGTAATCCATTTGTCTTTTTGTATTCGTCAAAGTGTCAAAACCTTGTTATCCCGTACTTCAATAAATGAAAATTTCTTCTTCATTCCTTATTTTGTTTTAATTTTGTTTTCTTCTTTTCTTTTTCTGTACAGTTCTCTTCATATTGGTCTTAATGACATGGCATGCACGATGGATCTTCAACCTAGTCTAAAAATCAATCTGATTCTGAACTAATAGTGCAAGAGGTATATTATGATGATGAGTCAGAATACGACAAGGATGAAGCCTTCGAAGAAATCAGTAAGGAACTAAGTCACTTCGAGGAAAAGCCCAAACCCAATCTGAATGATACGGAAGCCATCAGTCTAGGAGACACGAATAACATTAGAGAAACCAAAATAATCATCCATCTTGAACCGAGCATCAGGGAAGAATTAATCAAAACACTTATTAAGTTTAAAGACGTTTTTGCATGGTCATATGATGACATGCCGGGTCTAAGCACTAATTTAGTGATTCATATATTACCCACTGATTTGGCATTTCCTCCCGTCAAGCAAAAATTGAGAAAATTTAAAACTGATATGAGTGTGAAGACTAAGGAAGAAATAACCAAGCAATTAGACGCAAAGGTTATTCGAGTCACTCGATATCCAGAATGGTTGGCTAACGTTGTGCCGGTGCCAAAGAAGGACGGAAAGATCAGAGTATGCGTTGATTATCGCAACCTCAATAAAGCAAGTTCAAAAGATAACTTCCCACTACCCAATATCCATATCTTGATTGACAATTGTGCAAAGCGAGAAATTGGGTCTTTTGTTGATTGTTATGCCGGGTATCATCAGATTCTGATGGATGAGGAAGATGCAGAGAAAACAGCTTTCATCATGCCATGGGGAACTTATTGCTATTGGGTGATGCCATTTGGTTTGAAGAACGCTGGGGCAACTTACATGAGGGAAATGACTGATGTGTTTCATGATATGATACATAAAGAAATTGAGGTATATGTTGATGACGTGATTAAAATCAAAACATCAGACTGATCACGTCGGGTATTTGAGGAAGTTCTTCGAGAGGCTTTGTAGATACGACCTCAAGCTTAACCCTGCCAAGTGTGCATTTGGTGTTCTATCAGGAAAACTATTGGGCTTCATAGTTAGCCATCGTGGCATCGAGTTGGATCCATCAAAGATCAAAGTTATCCAAGAATTGTCACCTCCGAAGAACAAGACTGAAGTGATGATTCTGTTATGAAGGTTGAACTATATCAACAGGTTTATTGCTCAGCTCACATCAACTTGCGAACCTATTTTTAGGCTGTTGAAGAAGGACGCTGCGGTCAAATGGATTGAAAAGTGCCAAGAGGCATTTGATAAGATAAAGGAGTATTTATCAAACCCACCTGTGTTGGTTCCGCCTGAGCCAGGGAGACCTTTGATTCTTTATCTAACGATCCTGGAGAATTCATTTGGCTGTGTACTGGGGCAGTATGACATCACTGGCAGGAAGGAACATGCCATCTATTATCTCAGTAAGAAGTTCACGGCTTATGAGGTTAAGTACACTCACCTTGAGAGGACATGTTATGCCCTAACTTGGGTAGCACAAAAATTGAAGCATTATCTGTCATCATATACTACTTACCTTATTTCACGCTTGGATCCATTGAAGTACATTTTTCGAAAGCCTATGCCCACAGAGAGATTGGCAAAGTGGCAAATATTACTCACGGAATTCGACATTGTCTATGTGACGAGGACGGCAATGAAAGCCCAAGCATTGGCCGATCACTTGGTCGAGAATCCGGTCGATGAAGAATATGAGCCATTGAGGATGTATTTTCCTGATGAAGAAGTGATGTATATCGATGAGCTGGAATTGACTGAAGAACCAGGATGGAAACTTTTCTTTGATGGAGCTGCAAATATGAAAGGAGTTGGAATAGGAGCGGTACTTATTTCTGAAATGGGGCATCATTACCCTGTTAC
This sequence comes from Nicotiana glauca, assembly GCA_026770625.1. NCBI lineage: Eukaryota > Viridiplantae > Streptophyta > Magnoliopsida > Solanales > Solanaceae > Nicotiana > Nicotiana glauca. The sequence continues at coordinate 68,724 of MU786917.1, read as the reverse complement.
GGCTCAGCTTCGTTTTTATTGTACCAACAACATGGCTGAGTATGAGGCATGCATTTTGGGCTTACGATTAGCTGCGGACATAGATGTCCAGGACGTTTTGGTCTTGGGAGACTCGAACCTCCTAGTACATCAGATTCAAGGAGAATGGGAAACACGAGATTTGAAGCTCATACCGTATCAACAATGTTTGTACGATCTGTGCCAACGGTTTCGATCAGTGGAGTTTAGGCACATCCCAAGAGTTCATAATAAAGTTGTCGATGCTTTGGCCACCTTAGCATCGATGTTACACCATCCAGATAAAATTCATGTTGATCCATTGCATTTCAGGTTCGTGATCAGCATGCTTATTGTAACATGATAGAGGAAGAACTAGATGGCGAACCATGGTTACACGATGTCAAGGAATACCTCAGGATGGGGATATACACGGTGCAGGCCACAAGAGATCAAAAGAGAGCCATTCGACGATTGACAAATGGATTTTTCCTCAGTGGAGAAGTGTTGTACAAAAGGACACCGGACTTAGGATTGCTAAGATGCATATATGCTAGTCAAGCCAGGACAGTTATGGCAGAAGTGCATTCTAGAGTTTGTGGACCACATATGAGCGGGTATGTGTTGGCAAAGAAGATTCTTCGAGCAGGGTATTATTGGCTCACCATGGAGCGAGATTGTATCGGTTTCGTGCGTAAATGTCATCAGTGTCAGATACACGGAGATTTGATTCATTCTCCGCCAACAGAATTACACACAATGTCAGCACCATGGCCCTTTGTTGCATGGGGCATAGATGTCATTGGACCTATCGAGCCGGCAGCTTCCAACGGCCATAGTTTCATTCTGGTGGCCATCGACTATTTCACCAAGTGGGTTGAAGCTAAAACTTTCAAGTCGGTAACCAAGAAAGCAGTGGTGGATTTTGTTCATTCCCATATCATCTGTAGATTTGGGATCCCAAAGGTGATCATCATAGATAATGGTGCTAATCTTAACAGCAGTTTGATGAAAGAAGTATGTCAACAGTTTAAGATTACACACCGTAATTCCACCCCGTATCATCCCAAAGCGAATGGAGCGGTTGAGGAAGCCAATAAGAATATAAATAAGATATTGAGGAAAATGGTAGAAGGATCCAGACAATGGCATGAAAAGTTACCGTTTGCGTTGTTGGGTTATCGTACTACTGTTCATACTTCAGTGGGTGCAACTCCTTATTTGTTGGTATATGGAACCGAAGCAGTGATACCGGCAGAAGTTGAAATTCCATCTCTCCGAATTGTCGCTGAGGCTGAGATTGATGATGATGAGTGGGTCAAAACCCGTTTGGAGCAGTTGAGCTTAATTGACGAAAAAAGATTGGCAGAAGTATGTCATGGCCAATTGTATCAAAAGAGGATGGAAAGAGCATACAATAAGAAGGTGCGTCCCAGGAAATTTGAAGTGGGGCAACAAGTGTTGAAATGAATCCTCCCACATCAGGCCGAAGCAAAAGGCAAGTTCGCCCCAAATTGGCAAGGGCCGTTTATTGTGACCAGAGTGTTGTCCAATGGCGCTTTATGTTTGACAGATATTGAAGGAAGATGTATAGACATGGCTATCAATTCTGACGCGTTCAAGAGATATTACGTATGATTTCTTCGATTGTAATTGTTGTTTGTTTGTATTTGGTATTGTATCGGAGAATGAAATGGCGGAGGCAATTTGTTCTACTATCCAAACACTTTAACCTTTGTTTCCCCTTTTGAGCCTTATTTATTCTTTCATACCCCTCTTTTGGAATCAATAATGAAATTTAAAAAAAATAATAACAAAAACAAAAGAAAGGAGCAAGAAAACAAAGGAGTTAGGTGAACTACGTTTGACCTGATTCCTCAAAGAGGATACGTAGGCAGCTTCAAGGCTGGGTCATAGTAAAATAAAAATCAAAATATCCCCCAAGCAAGAAAATTGGGGCAGCAGTTGTGACTTTGGGAAAGAAATTTGATTCCAAAAGTTGTAATTTTTACCCATCAAATTTTTTTTGAGCCATTTGATACCCTTTCTCTTTTGACCATACAAAAGAACCCACATCGATATCCAAAGAAAGACCTTTCGATCATTCTTCGAGATTTGCCGAGACAGACAAATGGAGGTGATTCATGTCAAGGATAACACTTTGATCCCAGTAGGAAAAGTAATGAAACTGAGAGAGTCTTATTGGTGAAAACCTTCACAGGCACCATAAGGCGACGAAAGTCGAGAGAAATAAAATGAGAGAGTTTTATCGGTGAAAATCTTCACAGGCACCATAAGGCGACGGGGGTTGAGAGAAATGAGAGAGTCTTATTAGTGAAAACCCCTCAAAGGACACTATAAGGAGACAATGAGTTAAAAAGAGGAAAAACGAGATAAGGTTAGCGGAAAGGATCCGTCGAGGCATCAAGCAGAACGAAGATGTTGATTCGGCAAAAGAGTTGGGTTGTAGAACCTTTGAAACGCAAAGCAAGGCCATTAGAAAGTTGAATGATATAATAGACTGGGTTGATTAATCTGAAATGCACGACATAATCATTGGGATCAGTTATACCATTCAAATAAGTCCTTTTTCTTTTCTTCTCCCCAAACAATTTTTCCGAAAGACTTTTCCTCTTATTTTTCTATCTTTTGAAGTCATCATATTTCATTTCTTTTGTTTAAGATTTTCTCAATAGTAGTTTGTTTTAACAAATAGGAAGGATTTTCAGAGTTTACTACCAATTTCCAATATGATGCGAAGTGAAGCGTGGTGAGGACAGGACAAAAATAATGTGTCGGGATGTAAAAGGCATTGTTGAAAGACCAAAGGATGGAGCGGTTTAAGATTTCATGAGAGTATGAGATTGGGAAAGAAGGATTAAAATTGGGAAACAACGGTTGGGAAGTTTGTGGATAAGGAATAGTCAGAGGATCGGAAAGTTCGAAGAAGTTCAAGATGGTAGGACAAGACAGAGTACGGAAAGGAGCAAGGGAAAAGCCATCCCCAGCAAGAGTATCATAACCAATCAACACATTTCAAACTGACAAAATTTTCTTTGATTTGAAACAGGGGCAGAAAATATCATTGATGGCGGAAAGGCAGGCTGCAAAGAAACGCATTCAGTTATCAAATTGGGGCAGGAGAATTTCCTTTTGTTTGTCCATTTTGTTGAAGTCAGGTACCCATATGAAGAACAGGAAAGACAATTCAACTTTTAAAGGAGAGCAAGACAATTCAAATTTTAAAGCAGAGCAAGACAACGCAAGTTTTTTAGGGAAGTAGTTTTGAAGGAAGACAATACAAGTTTTAAGGGAAGCAGTTTTAAAAGAAGATAATTCAAGCTTTGAAGGAAGATAAATCAAGTTGCAAGGGGAAATGGTTCAAGAGGCAAGGGAGAACAATGTCAATAGAATTCAGTTTTAAGTTATTAAAGTTGGGAGCCCGCCCGAAGAACGGAGGTGTTATCTTTTTAAGTTGTTAAAGTCGGAAGCCCGCCCGAAGAACGGAGGTGTTACCTTTTTAAGTTGTTGAAGTCGAGAGCCTGCCCGAAGAACGGAGGCATTACCTTTCTAAGTTGTTGAAGTCGGGAGCCCACCCGAAGAGCGGAGGCGTTACCTTTTTAAGTTGTTGAAGTCAGGAGCCCGCCCGAAGAATGGAGGCGTTACCTTTTTAAGTTGTTGAAGTCAGGGGCCCCCCCCCCCCCGAAGAATGGAGGCATTACCTTTTTAAGTTGTTGAAGTCGGGATCCCGTCCGAAGAATGGAGGCATTACCTTTTTAAGTTGTTGAAGTCGGGAGCCCGCCCGAAGAATGGAGGCGTTACCTTTTTAAGTTGTTGAAATCAGGAGCCCGCCCGAAAAATGGAGGCGTTACCTTTTTAAGTTGTTGAAGTCGGGATCCCGCCCGAAGAACGGAGGCGTTACCTTTTAAGTTGTTGAAGTAAGGAGCCCGCCGAAGAACGAAGGCATTACCTTTTTAAGTTGTTGAAGTCGGGAGCCCGCTCGAAGAACGGAGGTGTTACCTTTTTAAGTTGTTGAAATCGGGAGCCCGCCCGAAGAAGGGAGGCGTTACCTTTTTTAAGTTGTTGAAGTCGGGAGCCCGCCCGAAGAACGGAGGCGTTACCTTTTTAAGTCGTTGAATTCGGGAGCCCGCCCGAAGAATGGAGGCATTACTTTTTTAAGTTATTGAAGTTGGGAGCCCGTCTGAAGAACAGAGGCGTTACCTTTTTTAAGTTGTTGAAATTGGGAGCCCGCCCGAAGAATAGAGGCGTTACCTTTTTAAGTTGTTGAAGTCGGGAGCCCGCCGAAGAACGGAGGCGTTATCTTTTTAAGTTGTTGTTGAAGTCAGGAGCCCGCCTGGAGAATAGAGGCATACCTTTCTAAGTCAAGAAGTTAGTAACCCGCCCGGAGAGTGGAGGAATACAACAATAATCAAGAGAAATACAACAAAAATAGCAGAGGAATAAGTTCAAGTTCAGAAATTAGAAGGAAGGCAACAATGGTCAAAAGAAGATAGTTCAAGTTTTGAAGGAAAAATAATTTGAATCTCACAAGAAGGAAAGAAGCAGTTCAAGCTCAGCAATCAGACATCCACCTGGGGAAGAGAGGACTACAAGTCAAGTCAGAAATAAAGAAAAATCAGAGGAAACACAAGTCAACAAGACAGCAAGGCAACAAGAGACACAAGAGCAAGTTTGAAGATCTAGATAAGATTTTGTAATTCATAGACTATAGTTTAGTCTAGCTTCTTATTTTCTTTTAACATAGTGTAATAAGGAGGTCAGTAAGCAGTAGCAACAGCAGCAACAGCAGTGATAGTAAACACAGCTTCACGGTAGTCCCAGCTACCAAAACTTCCCGAACTACATTGACCTGATTCCTTTATAACCAATGATATGTAGGAGACCTTTTGAAGCAGAGGTTCGATCAAACCTTTCAAAAAATGCTTCATACGGAGTATTCAAATGGACAAAAATCGCTCGAATCTGCTCACTTTATCTTTGCACAAAAACTCTTCGTGTTTACGGACAAAGAGGGGCAGCTGTGAGCACGTGATTTTTACCCTACGTGAATTACTCCCAGAAAATTCAAAATAAAATAAATTTTCTTTGTTTGAAATTTTAGGGATTTTAGTGGTTATTTTCGTCATTGGTTGCATTTTCATGTGCGTGTTTATTTTTGTGTAAATTAATGAAAAAATACAAAAATAAGTTGCATTTTCCTTTGGATCTAATTTTGCAATTAGGATTGATTAAGCAAGTGTTTGTTTTACAAAAAATGAAAAGGTTCACAAAAAATAACATATTTTGCATTTTAGTGTTTAGTGTTTAATTGTGTGATTTTGGTACTTAATTATTTGTAATAATTATTGTTTAGAGATAATTAGTATCGTTAAGATAATTTAGATTTTTTTTAATTTTGGAAAATAATTTAAGAAGAAAATAAAAGAAAAGGGAAAAGGATTTAATTAGTATTGGGCCAATTTTGTTAAAACAAAACAGGCCCAGGCATTTTTGTTAAGAAAATCGTCCAAGCTGGCCCAATAATATATCCAAAACCCGGTCCAGGCAGCTCCTCACACAGAGTAGTGAAACGATAGGAGCAAAACTACGTCGTTTCAAGACCAAAAGATCTCGATCGTCCATTTATGCACATCCAACGGCTCACAATCTCACCCATCACCCGCATCCGACCCTGACCCGTTCACATAAGAGACCAACCCGGTCTCTATTACAATTCAACGACGTCGTTCCTTTTAAGTGAACGATCTAAGCCGTTGATCTCGTTTGATCAAACGGCCTGGATTCATTCCACCCCCCGTATATAAGTGTGTAACACACCCCATCCCCCCTCAAGCCAAACCCCACCCTCCCTCGTCTCTAACAGCTCGGAGACGAGCTCGTCTCCCGCCGCCTTCCCCCACCACCCTCCGCCCACCGAAAATCGCCTCACGGCGGTTCCGGTGGTCCAAACAGCCCCAAAATTACACCACCTCTTCCCCTTAACCTCCCCGTTCCTAACCTCCAGTCCATATCCCTCGAATCCCAGCCCACCTCTTCGAAACATCAAAACCCTAACAACCTTCCACCATGTCTGGCGACACCATCTCCGATGGCCACCAAAACAACACCAAATGGCCATCAGCACCTCCTCATCTCAAATCCAAAACCCCCTTCCTTCGAATCAACCCAAAACTCGTCGAATATCGATCCAAAGTCAGGAACCCTAGCGTCGCCACAAGATTCCTTGGTGGTGGCGCCACCTCCCCTTAGCCCCAAATCAACACCAAATGTCCACCCAACCTCCCTCATCCCTAATCTATCACCATTTTCCTTCAAAATAAGCTGAAACCTTTCAAACCTAGATTCGAATGAATAATCCCTAAAATCCAAACCCCAGGATTGATACGTGGTTGAAAAATTAATGTCGCAATCGACCTTAGTTGTGTGTTCTCAATCGAGAACACTCGATTAAGGTCCATTTCAACTTCAAATTCAAGAATGAAGTTACGAGTCAAGACAGGGTCGGGCAAAGATGAGTGTTTAAATTTTAGGTCTTCATTGTGTTAGTATTATCTTCTTCTACTCCTTTATTTTCATTTTCATGTCGAAATGTTTAGACGATCAGTTTAGTCTGTGATTTTTTGTTTTAGTTCATCAAATGAACAGATTGTTTGTTGATTGTGTTTGGTTTGGCCACTAATTTGGATTCCCGTTATGGTAGTCTTAAATTAATTCGTGCCAGTTTCAAGATGAATTTGTTTCGATTTCAGTTTTAAGGACTGTTAGGCGGAGTATGATGATTATGTTTGTGTAAATGATTGAATAGCCTTAATTTGGGAATATTTAGAACTTTCAGAATGTTAATAAGGTTTTAGGGGGTTAATTTGAAAATCGTAACTAAGGTGGCATTGCAGCATGGGCTGTCAGGGCACGCTTGAATATAAAAATCATGATGCCCATAACCAGGGGAATTTAATAAGGGAAAACAGGGGTTAGTGGGGGAACAAACACTCAGTAATGGGAGGTTCAGGGAATATCATGGGGGAAATGCTTTCTTAAATTGGTTTTAGTGCTCCTAAGAGCTGGAGGGGGTCAGGATCTTTGATATAAATGCAGGGGATTCAGTTTTGAGAAGGAGTCAGTTTTTGAGGGAGTTTTGAGAGCTAAAAAATACTAAGAGTGAGTTTGGAGAGCTTTAAAAGGGGGTCAGTTTTTAGACAGCATTTTAGTTTAAAAAAAGATTCTGCATCATTTTTTAGAGTTGAAGATCAGTTTTTAGACAATCAGTTTTCTTTTTAGAGTTGAGGAAAAACGTAATGTAAATGGGGGAGATTCATACATATAGAGTTTGAGTTGAAGGGGATTCAGTTGGAGAGAACAAACTAAGTTTGAGAGCTTTCTTAGGATTTCAGTTGTGGACAGATTTTAAAAGATTGAAAGAGAGAAAAAGCTTTTAGGACAATCAGTTTCTGAGAGTCCATTGAAGAAAGAGAAGAAAATACTTTGGAAATCACTAATTATACATTGAGAGTATAGATATAGATATTAAGTCTACTGTTCCATTTGGTATTGCAGAATAATCCTGAGTTCTAGTTGATTCATTCATATCTTTTGGTTCAGTATCTGGCTACTGGAATTTCAGAGGTGTATTAGGCTGATTTCAAGTAGTTTTGGGTCCAATTAAACTAGTTTTTGGTACGAGTATTGGTCTGTTGACATTTTCACGTGTTTACTGGGTATTTTCAAGTTAAAACTGGTCTGTCCGAGCTAATTCTGGGGTTATTTGCTGGTTATTGCTGTTGAGACTTGCTGATCTGCTGTGTTTGAGTTGCTACTGATCTCTCCTTTCTTCATTTCTGTTATCGAATTACATGTACACATTTCTGAGACTGTGTTGATGTGGCTTCCTTTGTTGACAATGAAGTGAAATTGAGGCTTAAGCTCTACTGTGGAACTGCAATCTGAATACTTCTGTTATGTTGGGATGTTATAATTAAATTAGGACTGTTTTAAATTATAATGGATTTTGTACTGTTAACTTGGAATGTTTGAGACGTAGTTGGTTTAGTTAGCTGTTAGTATAAATATGCAGAACTTGAATACATCTCGAGCTGGAAACTGGTTCAATGACTTGATATGCACTAAGTGTTGATGACTGAGTATTTGAACTGTCAGGAGTAGATAATTTAGCAGTCATTTGTTAAAATAGGTTCATGATAATGCTATAGTTATTTCCCTGATTGTTACCTCATGTATTTGACTAGGAAGTAACTTAGTAGTGAATCAACATTTTTGTCTCATGTTTGTATAAATGGCGTTGAATTGCCGGAATTGATTCAATTTGAGCTTGTGTTAATCTAAAAGCGTAGGGTAATTATGGTCATATCTAGTTCTGCCTGAATGTCACATGCTTGTGTAAAAAGTCATGACTAAAATAAATTATAATTACCTATAATCAAGTCATTCATTTGCTCCTTGGGTAGCATAATCTGAAACAACTTCAGTGGCATTTGTTTTATGAGAATTGAAATGTTACTGGGGTTCGACAGCTCACTTCAAGCGGTATAGGCTTCTGGGCCAAAATGAACGACCCAGGCCCAAGTCTGATTTGCATATTCGTTTGGGGCCTGGGTCCATGCCTGTGATTGGTCCATTTTGTGTCGTATTTGAATTATAATTCCCTCATGCGGGATGCTTGGAACTTGTGGACCTAAAATGTAGTAATTCTTAAACAATAATAATTAATTAGGTTTTATTAGAGACAGATTAAGTAGAAAATTGTAGCTTCCCTTAGGATATCCTTTTAAAACAAATGAGATGAGCCTCGCCAAATAAAAATGAATAAATTGCGGGGCCCTCAATAAATGTTTATACTAAAACTACTTAGAATTCGGGACGTGCCGTTTAGCGAATTTTTACGGCCACCCGCGAAGTTAATAACACGTTAGTTGCTTTAGGCACGCTTTAAATAATTTTACCTTCTTAAATACGGGTGTGCATTTCTTGAAACCCAAATCCAAAGCCTAAAACGTTGAATAAGAATGTGTCGAGGATCCGGGTGCATTTCATGTGACGTGATCCGAAAACACGTTCTTAAACGACGTTCACTTTCTTAAAAATTGACTAAGAGCGGTAAATAACTCCAAAATTGCACTGTAGGCGTTAACATGTATAAAACTCAGATTTTAGCCAAATATAGCAGTTGAGCTACCGTGCTAGAACCACGGAACTCGGGAGTACCTAACCCCTTCTCCCGGGTTAATAGAATTCCTTACTCGGATTTCTGGTTTGCGACTGTAATACAGAGTCAAACCCTTTTCCTCGATTCGGGATTCATACCAGTGACTTGGGACATCATAAATCTCCCAAGTGGCGACTCTGAATCTTTTAATAAATAAATCCCGTTTCGATTATCCTTTAATTGGAAAAACTCCCTTTTATTATACTCCTCCATGGGAGTAAGTGAAAAAGGAGGTGTGACACTAGGCATAAGTATTCTTCCTACCAAAGAAAATCATTAAGTTGGTTATCCCTGCTTGTAGGACTTTTCTATGGACAGGAAGCAATGAACCCTCCAGAAGAGCTTTAGTTGCTTGGAATAAACTATGTATGGCAAGGTTAGCTAGAGATGATCTCTACACATGGAATAAAGATGCATTGTGCAAATGTTTATGGGCTATAAAGGCAAAGAAAGACACTCTATATGTCCAACGGATACATAGTTTCTACATAAAAGGTCAAAATTTCTTTAGTATGCGAACAACCAAGCAAGCTGCTTGCTTGTGAGGAAAATATTTGAGGCTAGGAGTTTGTTGATGAAAATAGACTCTTCAGTAAACCTGAACAGATATAGTGTTCAGCATAAAGAAGATATATACATCAGTACAATATTACAAGAGTCAAAAGTAGTTCATAGGCATGAGTTTTTACTTTGGTTGGCTCTCCATAAAAGACTTTCTACATTTGATAGGCTAAGAACTTGGAGTGTATATGTGCCTAGTGACTTTGTCCACTATAGACAGAATTCTGAGGAAACACATAATCATTTTCTGTTTGAGTGTGATTACTTCAAAACTATATGATATACACTACTACAATGGATGGAAGAATGTCATCAAATTGGTAACTGGGACAATTAAGTTGACTGGTTAGCAACAACTAGAGACCTCGAGCAAGTATACTAACATTCCTGTTCTCAGCAGAAATATATCATATTTGGGTTAAAATAAACTGGTGCAGAATTTAAGGGCAAGTGACTACACGTACTCCGAGAATTAGATACATCTAATTTAGAGTAGCTGATAAGCATTAGGTGCTGAAAAGCACATTGAAGTGCGGAAAGTGATTTAAAAAATAAGCAATTACATGTTTGGATAAAAGTGCTGAAATTAATAATATACAGCTAAAGAACTGGGCATACGAAGAGTTTTGTTTTAAAAAGAAGTATTTTAGGGATAGAATAGTAAATATCTTGCTCAAATTTAAAGTAGCTGAAATTTGATAAGTTGGGGGAGACCAACTTATGACTTTTGGCTTATAAGCACTTAACTTATAAGCACTTTTAATTTTACAACACGCGTAGATAAGCCAAAAAGTGCTTATAAGCCAGTTTGACCAACTTATAAATTTAGCCAAACACCCTCGTAATATTACAACTACTTCTATGAGGACAAAAGGAAAGCAAATGAAAGACCGTTATGGAACGGTTGAAAAGCTTCCCTATCTATGTTTGTCATGCATGAATAGGACAAGATAGAGGGGATTTATCTGAAAGTTATATAGGGATTTTGTATTTATTTTTTTTGGTCTAGCTCTAGCGTCAAGTGAGCTAGCGGTTTTATACATATCTATACTTGGTTAAATGAAGTTTCGCACATTTAACAAAAATAAATAGTTGCATACGTTAGTTCTTTGTAGGAGAAAGCAAATATTTGATTAAGAAAAAACAAGAGAGAAGAAAAATAACTATCAACATGGATGTACTACCTCTATTTACATTTATATATTTTTTTGTCTTTCTTTTTTCTCCTCGCAGTCATCGTTGAATAAAACAATAAAAGTATGATGGCTCGTGATAGAAACAAAGAGTCCACCAAACAATATAAAGAATCGGGTTCTCTATCAGTTTCCTTAGTAAACGACAGTAAATATCCTTGAAATATACCACCTTCAGCATATGTTTAATCATAATCCCAGGCAGTCTATTGGAAGAGTAAGAGTGCAGTGCTTCCAGAAGGACCAGGACCACAACGGAAGTGATAGACCTCCTCTAAGCCCTTGGCAACATCACCTTGTTCACCAACTCAAACAGCAGCTGGTATTCTGGCTGAAGGGCATTCTATGTACTCTTTCCCCCATTTGAACTGCTTGCTTCTTTATGATCAACTTTTTAAAGTCAGGGAAACCATTTCCCTCCACAGTCTTCAGACCAGCAGTAGGAACATCAAGAATCTAACCAAGAGCTACCCCATCTATGATAAAGTCCTTCGCTTTCACCTTCAAACAGAGTGTATCCCCATCTACCACAAAGATGTTAGCATAGAAGCTTCTCACTTCATCTTCACAACTTTGGAATTTTTAGTGTTAAAGAGATGGGTCCACTTCTGGAATTCCACAATTTCTACCAGTTGTCTCACGACTGATTGTTCAAGGATCTCAGGATCAAAGACTCGACCCCACAAAACCTTTTACTTCTTCAGATTAGCCCTTCTCTCTAACTCTAATCATTCCACCCTTGGCCTTTTGGAGGAATCAGGTTCCCACCAGTACTCTACCTTTTTCTTAGAGGCTTCTTCTTCTTAAGTTTTTCGTTACCCACTTCTCCTTTCTCCACTACATCATCACCCTTGTCACTTATCGGTTATCTATCAGAAGCTGCCTTCTTCTAGTTAGAAACAGTGGTTTTCTTTGAGTTTTTCTTTTAAGAGGAGCGGGTTCCTTAATAAGCTCTTCATCATCCACCTCCACTACATCAACAAGAGTCATATCCTCCTCATCAATAAACCGACTTTTCACAAGCCTCATTCTCTTCTTCTTTTCCTTATTTACTTTCAAAGCACTATCAACTGTAGCCTTTTTTTATGTCTAGTGGCGGAGCATTTTGGGACAGAATCCTTTGTTGCTTTCCCCCACCCTTAGCAGCTATAAACTTTAGTACAAGCAGATTATCAATGTCATCTTCACTGTCACCAGACTCACCTTCAGATATAGACTTCATTTCTGGGTAAAGAATCTCCAATGGGACATTAACAAGGTGGTCAAAAGGGGTAGTGTCAGCACTATCCAGGGGCTATCTTGTAGAACCAAGAGCTTCATCCCTAGTAGGAGCAGAGAACTCCCCTTGGGCATAAGACCATATCCCTCTGTAGGTTCCCATATTGTACTAAAAGGTACTTGTTCCCCCTTACCCTATTCTCCGCTCTGACTCAGTGGTTCCCCTAAGTCTCTACACCAACATCATCGGTCATAGATTCCCCAACTAACTTTTGCACCACAACAGGCTCTTTTTTAAGAGAAGTAGAGCGTGTTTTACGTGCATTACTCCCAGTTTTTACTCCCTCAATACCAAAAACTGTTGTATCAATAGAAGAAGATGGAATATCACCTGATGTGGACAAGATACCCAAAATAATTCCCTCAACACTTGGAGCCTCAAAAATTCCAGATGCATGGACACCCTCTTCAACACTAGGAAATGACTTCTCATCGAATCGCCATTCCTCAATACGTTGACTCGATACCTAAACACCTTCATCCCCTTCCATAATTTCTTCTATGGTTTAAAGGAATTGAGAAGTAGAGGTAGTTCATTCTGAGTCTACTTTATTTGTAGTACCAAAAGGACACCAAGAAGAAACAAACTTTTTGAGAGTTTTACTCTTACGGCTACGTTGTGGGCTAGAACCAGATAGCGTGGGAGAAGAGGCTATGGGTTTAGGTTGATTGGAAATTGAGACTTTAGTGGGTGAGGTTGTTGGCTAAGATCCATATAGAGGTGCCTTGTTTGATGGACACAAGATAGGATTTTCTTTAATTGCTTTGGGAGATGAAGTCCATGGTTGAGTCATGGTTGATATTGAGAGCAAGAAGTCATGGTTGTTCGATATTTAAAGTGGAGAGACTAACTTTTGGTATATAATGTGAAAGGGGGACATGTTACAAATTGGTATGAGAGAGAAGAGACGGGTCAATCGATCGATTTATAACGTATGTAATGTTGGGGCTAAAAGGGCACCAGATGAGGCGGGAAAAATTAATTATGTGGCATTCTAGCAGTTCCTTGATAGTTTTTTGAAAACATGAGCATTTACATGTTCGCCCTAAATTTTCCATGCGCGTCTACCTATAACGGTATAGAATTGAGTTAGAAGTTGCTATAAAATAATTTTCAGCATTGTACCTTTTTATCCTTTCATAGCCAATCATCAAGGGACCAGGTTCTCAGTTCAACTGGATCAATCCCAACCCCAAATAATTTCTTTAAAAATGTTGCCTGCTCAGTGCTTTGGTGAAGATATCTGCTATCTAGTCCTCCGTTTTGTAGATATTCATATAGGGAAGTCATTTTTCAACATTTTCCCTCAAGAAGTGATGTCGCACATCAATGTGCTTTTTCCTCTTACGCTGAACAAAGTTCTTAGATGCGTTGAGAGCACTTGTGTTATCACATAACAATGGTACACAATTTTTAAACACACCAAAATTGTCTAGTTGTTGCTTGATCCATAGCAGTTGGGCACAACAAGAAGCAGCAGCCACATATTTAGCTTCCGTAGTAGAAAAAGCCACTTAGTTTTATTTCTTTTGTACCCTATGAGATCAAGAATGACCCCCAAAAAATGTGTCGTTCCTGATGTACTCTTTCTATCCACAAGATATCAAGCATAATCAGTATCAGCATATCCAACTAAGTCAAAATTACCTCTTGACAGATAGAAGAGGAACAAGTCCTACATTCCCTAGAGACACCTCATGATTCTCTTGGAATCCTTCAAATAAGATTGTTTTGGACTTGATTTCAATCTAGCACACAACCAAACACTAAACACAATGCCATGTATCATTCCATTAGGTACAATAGAGATCAGATGATACCCTATACATAGTTTTATTGACAAGATAACCAGGTTCATCCATGTCTAGGCGAGTACAGTAGCAATGAGAGTATCAACAGTCTTTGAGCTTTCCATCTCAAATCTTTTTAGTAGCTTCTTGATGTACTTTTGTTCATTTATCATAGTGCCTTTTCAGGTTTGCTTTCATTGTAACCCAAGGAAGAAGTTTAGTTCCCTCATCATGCTCATCTCAAATTCACTTTCAATGAGTTCCGTAAACTCCTCACAAAGGTAATCATTTGTTGCACGAAAAAGGATGTCATCAACATAGACTTGCATGATATACAGATTTCTCCCACGTTTCTTCAGAAACAAAGTGTTGTCAATTTTCCCTCTAGTAAAGCCATTCCCAACAAGGAACTTGGAAAATCTCTCATACCATGCACAAGGGGCCTGCTTCGATTCATATAAAGCTTTGTTAATCTTAAAGACATGTTCAAGATGTTCATGAAACTCAAACCCATGTGGTTGCTTGACAAAAAATTTCCTCCTTCAAATATCAATTCAAAAATGCACTTTTAACATCTATTTGAAATAATTTAAATTTCAAATGAGATGCAAAAGCTATGAGAATTCTGATGGCTTCCATTCGAGAAATAGGAGCAAAGGTCTCATCATAGTAAATCCCTTCTTCTTGATTGTAACCCTAGACCACCAATCTAGATTTGTTTCTTGTTGTATTCCAAACTCATCAAGTTTATTTCTGAACACCCACCTGGTTCCGATCAATATTCTGTGTGAGGACTGGGGAACTAGGTGCCATACTTTTTTTCTCTCAAACTGATGAAGATCTTCGTACATAGCAACAATCTAGTCAACATCTTTCAATGCTTCTTTGATGTTTTTAGGCTTAATTTGGGACAAGAAAGCTAAGAAGGCAAACATATTTCTTTCCTTAGATTTAGTTTGAATACCAGAGTCTTAGGGAGGGATCACATTTTGAAAAGATATGACTCTTGTTTCTAGTGAGATACTTGAACTTCAGAATGCGAGGGGCCAGTTTCCTCCGTATTTGACCCTTCATTGGCATCTAAAGAAGTATGAGTTCCCCTTCTTTGTGAAACATCAGGAGTACCTAATATAGCATCATCAACCATATGCTCAGCTTTAGTTGTGGTGATAGAGAGACCAGGTTTCTCTGTTTCGGCTGGAGATTTTACTGCATCTTGTTCACTTATCTCCTTCACTTGACTCATCAGATCAGTCTTCCCATTTTACATATTTATGGATTCTCCAGGAACCTTTGAGAAATTTCCATCTTGATTATCCTTGTCGTGTGAGTCCTTCCCACTTGAGTGGTGAGATTCATAAAAGATAACATACACATTTTCCTCTACATATTGAGTCTTTTTGTTGTAGACTTTGTATGTCTTTCTTTGAGAAGAGTAACCAAGAAAAATTTCCATCATCACTTTTTGCATCAAATTTTCCCAATGCCTCCTTACCGTCATTGAGAACAAAATATTTTCATCCAAATGCCCTTAGGTAAGTCGGCTTTGGTTTTCTTCCATGAAGTAGCTCAAAAGGAGTCTTGTTAAGAAGGGACTTAATCATGCACCTATTAATCAAATAACCTGCAGTATTAACTGCTTCAGCCCAAAAATGCTTTAACATACCATTGTAAATTAACGTTATTCTTGACATATCCTCTAGAGTCCTATTTTCTCTCCACGAAACCATTATGCTGAGGTGTTCTAGGAGCAAAAAAATTATGACTTATACCATTTTCAGTACAAAATTCATCAAACTTTGCATTGTCAAACTCAGTGTCATGATCAGATCTAATACTCACAACATTGTAACCCATCATCACTTGAATCTGTTTCAAAAATGCAACAAATACTAAAAAGGTTTCATCCCTGGACCTCAGAAATAAAGTCCATATGAATCTGGAATAATCATCAACAATCACGAATATGTACTTCTTTCCTCCTCTGTTAGGTATCCTCATAGGTCCACAAATATCCATATGAAGACAAACTAGGGGCCTTGAAGTGCCTACTTACTTCTTTGGTTTAAATGAGGACCAGACTTGCTTCCTTTTTACACACGCATAACACATATTGTGATCCTTAAAGTTTGACTTTGGCAGCCCACGAACCAGGTCCTTCTTAATCAGCTTGTTCAACAAGGAGAAGCTTACATACCCTAGTCTTATGTTCCACAGCTCAACATCATCATCAATAGCATTAATGCATATAAGATCACCACCATTCAAAGAGTTGAAGTCTGCAACATAGATGTCCTTGAAAATATTTGCAAACAAGACCACTTAAACCAGTTATGAGATTTATACAGTAAAGGATTTTAACAAGAACTCCACTTTATTTTCTTTGTCACATATTTAAAAAACACTCAACAAGCTATATTTTAAGCCATTCACATAATAAATATTTTCAAATGAGTGGGAGAGTGTTTTATCAATCTTTCCAATGCCAAGATATATCCATTCTTTCCACTTCCAATGGATGCATTTCCACAGGTTAGATTTAGGAACTCAAACCAGTTTGGGTCCCTTGTAATTATAGAATGGGTGAACCAAATTCTTTTTGTCCATGAATGCATTATTTGTTTCTTATTCAAAGTACCAGGTTCCTTAGTAGTAGGTTTCTTTTCAACAAAAACTTTATTTTTCTGCTGAGATTGAAATATAGCTCTATAAGAGTCCTTGTAATGACCAGCTTGGCCACAATAAATAAAAAGACAATTATCAGTCATAGTAACATACTTGCTATGGGGATTGTAGGGGGCTTTAGCCTTATGGAACCTGATTCCTTTCATGTCTCCGCCATTATTTTTATACATAGACGTGATAGCATCAGAGGACCAAGTCCATGAAAGGGACTTATCTAAATCATTTTTAACTCTCTTTAAGTCCTCATGAAGTTGTCTATTCTTTTCAAGCTCAGCAGTTAGACTTATTTTGACCTCATGAGCTCACTGTCAAGCTTAAGTTGAGCCTCACTAGCCACTTCTTTTCCTTTGGTTGTTCATCCATTTTTTCATTATTTTTTAATAAGGTATTTTCTCTTGTTCTTTCTTCCACTTGTTCCTTCAGATCTACCACTACAATCACCAAGTTATCTCTCTATTGTTATACCTCTCCAATTTTCTCAGTTAAGACAATTTGTTCATTAATAAGACTGTGATATCCATCTACAATACATTTTCTAAGGACATCAATTTCTTTTGAGAATAATTTTTCAAGTTTCTTTGAACATCAAGAAAATTTACCTCATCTTTGTAGTTGTCCCTATCATCATAAGATTTGGCCATGAGTTCAAAGACAGAGTTATACTCTCTAGATCCACTTTCAATAGCCATCAATGGAGTTGTCTCCTTGGTCATCTTCACCTTCAGATTCACTAGAGGAATCTCCCCATGCAGCCAGAGCAAGCTTCACAATGTTGTCAGCAACATCTCTTCACTTGAACCTTCTGTGGGGGACCGGGTTCCTCTTGACTATCTTGTTAGCATTGCATTTGTAATAGTCCTTCTTGTGAAGAGATTCTTTGATAAAGTGTCCTGGATTTCCACACTTATGGCAGCAGTCACTTCCTTTGGTGTTTCTGCTAGAGCATCCTCTCTTGGGAAGTCCTTCATTTTTTCGAATCTTCGAGTGATATAGGCCATATTTGTCTTATCACTACTTGAGTCATTATTGTCAACCTTGAGAACCAAGTTATTCTTATTTTTGGGTTCTCTTCTTTCAAGATCTTTCTTCTTTATCATCTCATAAGTTTTGAGATTTTTGATGAGTTTATCAATGGTCAGCTTCTGCAAATCCTTGGCTTTAGTGACCATTCACTTTACTTCCTAGGAACTTGGTAGAACATTGAGTATTATCCAGACCAAGCTCATTTTTTGGGATGACTTCTCCAAGGAGTGAAGCTCTTGATGATAGAGGTAAAATGTGTATGCATGTTCAGAATAGAACCATCCTCCTTCATCTTGAAAAGCTCATACTTTGTAGAAAACATATCGATTTTGGACTGCTTAACTTGAGTAGTTCCCTCATGGGCTGTTTGGAGAGCTTCCCAGATCTCATTAGCACATTGACACGCAGAGATGCAATTGTATTTATCTGGTTCAATGCTGCAAACAAGAATCTTTTTTTTGTTGAAGTTCTTCTCAATGGAATTTCTATTAGCATCATAGTACTCCTTTCTTATCTTTGGGACTGTAGTTGTTCCCTCACCAATAGTTTTCATAGGAACAAAAAGACCATCACATATCACACCCCGCAGTTTTGAGTCCTTGGCCATGATAAAATCATGCATTCTTGTTCTTTACCAACCATAGTATTGGCTGTTGAATCTTGGTGGTCTGTAGGTTGATTGTCCTTCCTCAAAGTTTGGTAGAACATCCATGAAGATCCTTTCTAGGTGTTAAACTTTTAGAAGAACTTGCTCTAGTACCAATTGATAAAAATTAACGGTCCACCGAAAAACATAGAGAACTAGGTTCTCTATCAATTATCAAAGTAAACAATAGTAAATAAAGTACGCATAATATTTACATGAAAAACTCCCATCTCACGGAATTAAAAACCACGACCTACCATTACATGAAAAACTCACACCTCACGAGATTAAAAACCACGACCTACCCAAGTAGTATTTTGATGTAAATAAAGAATCTATGTTAAATTTTATTAATTGTGGCAAAGATCATTTTTTTGAACTCAAGTCCAAACATATGGACTTATTTTCAAGAAGCCAAGAAGTCCCAGAAGCTCAAGATTGATTTCAAAAAGTCAAGATTCTTTCCTTCTTAAAATAGGATTTATTTTAATCCTTTTAGAATAAGGATTATCCTTTTAGTACGATTCTAGTTTCTTTTTCTTGTAGAATAGGGATTTTACTTTTCTTGTCTTTACTTATTTTATTTCTTATTAGAATAGGAATTGTAGTCATAGAAAAAGAGACCTAAGCCTATATAAAGGTGTGACGACCCAGCCGGTCGTCTTAAGAATTAATGCCCCGATCCCCTATTTACTGCTTCCCATAAGTTTATTTTTGCTATTTTGATTTGCCGGGATGTTCGGTGTTGGGCTTCGGAGAGTTTTGGGACACTTAGTCCCTAAATGATAGCTTAAGTGTTGAAAAGTTTCCTGTAATTGGAAAAGTGTGGAGACTACCTCGGAATGGAAATCCGATGGTTTTGTTAGCTCCGTTAGGTGATTTCAAGGTTGGGAGCGTGTTCGGAGTGTGTTTTGGAGGTCCGTAGCTGATTTAGGCTTGAAATGTCAAAGTCTGAATTTTTTAAGTTTTCGGTCCGATAGTGAGATTTTGATCCAAGGGTCGGAATGGAATTTCGGAAGTTGCAATAGCTCAGTCATGTCATTTGGGATGTGTGTGTAGAATTTTAGGTCATTCGGATGAGGTTTGGTTAGGTTTTTGATCGAAAGCGTGTTTTGATAGAATTTGAAGTTCTTATGCTTAAATCATTGGTTAATTCGAGTTTCTGACGTTGTTTTAGGTGGTTTAAGGGTTGGTACAAATTTGAATGATGTTATGGGATATGTTCGTAGGTTTGGTTGAGGTCCCGAGGGCCTCGGGTGTGTTTCGGGTGCTAAACGGAGCATTTTAGTGTTGTGAAAAATTGTCGAAAATCCTTCAGCAGTTGCAGGTCCAATTCCTTCTTCGCGTTCACGATGCTCCTATCGCGTTCGCGTAGCTCCGACCTTCTTCTTCTTTGCGTTCGCGTCCTCCTCCATGCGTTCGCGTAGTGTAATCTGGGAGGAGGATAATTTTTTTCATCATGTTCGCATTTAGTGACCCGCGTTCATGAAGCCCTGTAGTTTCCCCCTTCGTGTTCGCAACCTATCCATCGCGTTCGCACAGTTCAATTTGGCCCTGGGGGGCTGAGCCCATTTCATTCATCGCGTTCGCATTACTCTTGTCGCGATTGCGTAGCACTGCCAGTCCAGGCCTTCACGTTCGCGTACCATTCCACACGATCGCGAAGGGCAATTTTACAGCCTTCACTTTTTTCTTCTTCACGAACGTGAGCCTATTTCTGCGTTCGCGATGCATTAAATGACTGGAGAGTTTGAAATAATTCAAAACCGAGGGTTAGTGTCACGACCCCAGTTCGCCCTCTGTGAACATGTCGTGATGGAACCTAGCCCCTATAACTAGGTAAGCCTAACAATGCAGAAATAACAACCTAACTCGCGGAATAATTAATTAAAACTGAACATATTAAAATAATAATTGCATATAAGGCCGCTCGGCCTATACAACTCAAAAGAAATGCGGAAGTCTACAACTCAATCCCAAAACCTGGAAACTCATGGGAAACACAGGCTAAAAGAAATACTGTAAATGCTCTAATCTCTAGAATGTCTACATCAAAAGTATGCTAGAATCAAAACACTAATGATAGAATATGGAAGGAGACTCTTCGGCCTGCGGATGCTGCAGATATACCTCGAAGCCTTTGCTAGATCTCTCCAACTCGATGATAGTACGCCTGGGTGGAGGAACTAGGATCTGCACATGAAAAACATGCGCAGAAGGGGCATGATACACCACAGTGGTACTCAGTAAGTGCCAAGCCTAACCTCGGTTCGGTAGTGACGAGGAAGTTCAGGGCCCTACTGAAGTAAAATATAATAATAAATTAATAGTATGAAAGAAATGGCAGTAATAATGAGCACAGCGGTAAAATAAGACGGGCCTACGAGATAATAACAACTACACATGAACAAAGTAAACATGAAATGTGTACAGCTCAAAACCAGTGATAACCATGAGGATCTCCAGGATACCGTCCTGTAGTCCTTCTTCTTATCTGTCCATTGGATCTCGTGGGATACCGTCCTATAGTCCATCACATATGTAAATCCGAAGGATCTCCCGCGATACCATCTCGTAGTCCAACCATCAATATGTAGGGGGATCTATCGGGAATCTAACCCGCAGTCCCAAAGTAAAAGTGCAGGGGATCTATCGGGAATCTAACCCGCAGTCCCAAAGTAAAAGTGCAGGGGGATCTACCGGTAATCGAACCCGTAGTCCCAAAGTAGACAAACAAGGGGGGGAGCAACCGAAATGCCACATCCGTAATCCCAATATAAATGCGCAATCACAACCAGAAGATACACAGAAATGAAGTACAAAAGACAAGCAATAGGTAGTACTGGCCTAGAATGCTTCATGTAGTACAGTCAAGGCAACTTAAGCAATTAAGCAAGTTAAATCAACTAAACATGCTTTCCTAATCTAGCACAGGTTAGAATTGCAAGTAGAATAAAGCAAATATGAAAGAAACTCAATCTCAATATCTTAAGTAAAAACTAGATTTTCAACAATTGGCTCAAGTACGCGCTCGTCACTTCGCGTACAAGGCACTCAAATACCAAATAACAAATCCTAAGGGGAAAGGTCCCCCACACAAGGTTAGACAAGCCCCTTACCTCGAGCCGGTATAGAAATCAACTAGAACCCACGCCTTTGCCACAAGTATCCGACTCCAAGTGGCCCAAATCTATTAAATTCAATTACATATCGTAAATAACATTGCAAACAACTGGTTTCACTATTTAATTCAAAGCTACGACGTGAAATTAGGAAAATGACTAAAATACCCTTTAAGCCAACATCTCGAAATCAAATAATTTTTACATTTTCAGAACCCTCGTACTCTCACGAGTCTAACCATATAAAAATCTCCCAAATCGGAGGCCAAAGACCCACTCAAAACTCAATAGTTTAGCCTATGAAGTTTCACCCAATTTTTCCAATTTTTGATCCTCAATTCGAATTTTAATGATGGATTTAACTACATAATGATGAAATATAAATAGAAGCGATTAAAGAAATATTACCCAATAATCTCCTATTCAAAACCGTCTAAAAATTGCCCTTCCCCGAGCTCAATTTGATTTTTCTAACTTTTGAAAACTAACCCTCGAAATCTCTATATCTGAACAGTGGTTTCCGCTTCTGCGGACAAGGGACCGCTTCTGCGGTCCCGCTTATGCCGAACTTAAGCCACTACTGCGGTCTTCACTTAAATGGCCAGGACTGCATTTGCGATAAAAGAGACGCAGGTGCGGACGCATATCTGCGAGAGACATTCCGCTTCTGCGGAAACTAGAGGGCCACTAGGCTTCGCTTCTGCGGTGGCTAAGCCACTTCTGCGGCTCCGCTTATGCGGGAAAAGAACCGCTTCTGTAGTTTCTGAGGGAAAGGAGAAAAGCTGCTTCTGCGGCCATTTAGCTACCTCTGTAGCGCCGCTTCTACGGTTCCCAAGCCGCAGATGTGAAAATACCAGAAGCTGCAACAAATCAACTGCTGCACACTTCTCAAATTTTTCCGTTAACCACCCGAAATCATCCCGAGGCCCCCGGGACCTCAACCAAAAGCACCAATAACACCTAATACCTCATTCAAACTTGTACCAATCCTTAAACCACCTAAAACAATGCCGGAAACTCGAATTAAACAAGGATTTTTTGCCTAAGAACTTCAATTTTCATCAAAACACGCTTTCGATCAAAAACTTAACCAAAACACGTCCGAAAAACCTGAAATTTGGCACACACATCCCAAATGACATGATGGAGCTATTGCAACTTTCGGAATTCCAAATCGACCCTTGGATCAAAAACTCGCTATCAGACCAGAAACTTTAAAAATTCAAACTTTGGCATTCAAGCCTAAATGAGCTACGGACTTCCAAAATACATTCCGAACACGCTCCTAACCCCGAAATAACCTAATGGAGCTAACGGAACCATCGGATTTCCATTCCGAGGTCGTCTTCACACTGTTCCAACTACAGACCACTTTTTAACACTTAAGCTCTCATTTAGGAACTAAGTGCCCCAAGACTCTCCGAAACGCAACGCCAAACATCCCGGCAAACCAAAATAGCAAAAATGAACTTAGGGGAAGCAGTTAATAGGGGATCGGGGCGTTAATTCTTAGGACGACTGGCCGGGTCATCACATCCTCCTACACTTAAACATTCGTTCATCCTTGAACGAGCATAGAGAACATACCTGAAATAGTGAAAAGATGAGGGTAACTGCTGCGCATATCCTACTCGGTCTCCCCAGTCGCCTCCTCGGCCAGCTGACCCCGCCACTGAACCTTCACAGATGTTATGTTCTTTGACCTCAACTTTCTGATCTGCCTGTCCAATATAGCCACTGGCTCCTCCACATAAGATAGATCCTTTTCCAACTAGACTGAACTGAAATCCAACACGTGCGACGGGTCACCGTGATACCTCCAGAGTATCGAAACATGAAATACCGGATGAACTCCGGCCAAACTGGGAGGTAAGGCAAGCTCATAGGCAACTTCCCCAACTCGCCTCAAGATCTCAAAAGGGCCAATAAAGCTCGGACTCAGCTTTCCTTTCTTCCCAAACCTCATGACACCTTTCATAGGCGAAACCCGAAGCAGAACCCGCTCACCAACCATATATGAAACATCACGAACCTTCCTGTCCGCGTAACTCTTCTGTCTAGACTTGGCTGTATGGAGTCTATCCTGAATCATCTTAACCTTCTCCAACGCATCCTGAACCAACTTTGTCCCCAATAGCCTGGCCTCACCCGGCTCAAACCAACCCACCGGAGATCTACACCTCCTACCATATAAAGCCTCACACGGCACCATCTGAATGTTGGACTGATAACTACTGTTGTAAGCAAACTCCGCCAATGTCAAGAAATGATCCCAAGACCTTCCAAACTCAATCACACACACACGGAGTATATCCTCAAGAATATGAATAGTGCGCTCAGACTGTCCATCCGTCTGGGGGTGAAATGTTGTGCTTAACTCCACCTGTGTGCCTAACTCCTACTGCACGGCTCTCCAGAACCTCGATGTAAACTGAGTACCTCTATCTGAAATAATAGAAACTGGAATATCATGCAGACGGACGATCTCCCGGATATAAATCTCTGCCAACTGCTCTGATGAATAAGTGGTACATAAAGGAATAAAATGAGCGAACTTGGTCAGCCGATCCACAATAACCCAAACGGAATCAAACTTCTTCAAGGTCCATTGGAGTCCACATGCAAAGTCCAAGGTGATGCGCTCCCATTTCCACTCCAGAATTTCTATCTGCTGAAGAAACCCACCCCGGCGCTGGTGCTCATACTTCACCTACTGGCAGTTGAGGCATCTAGACACATAACCAACGATGTCTTTCTTTATCCGCCTCCACCAATAGTGCTGCCTCAAGTCCTGATACATCTTTGCGGCACCCAGATGGATGGAATAACGCGAACTATCGGCCTTTGCTAGAATCAACTCTCGAAGGCCATCAATATTGGGCACACAAATTCGACCTTGCATCCTTAATGCCCCGTCATCTCCAATGGTCACATCCCTGGCATCTTCATGTTGAACCTTGTCCTTAAGGAAAAGTAAATAAGGGGGTCATCATACTGCCTCTCCTGGATAAGATCAAATAGGGAAGACCTAGAAACCACACAGGCTAGAACCTGACTGGGCTCCGAAAGATCCAATCTCACAAATTGGCTAGCTAAGGCCTGAACATCCATCGTCATAGGCCTCTCTGAAGCTGGTAAATATGCCAAACTACCCAAACTCTCCGCCTGGCAACTCAAGGCATCCGCCACCACATTGGCCTTGCCAGGGTGATATAGAATAGTAATGTCATAATCCTTCAGCAACTCTAACCACCTCCTCTGACGCATATTTAGATTATTTTGCTTGAGTAAGTGCTGCAAGCTCCGGTGGTCAGTATAGATCTCACAAGGCACACCGTACAAATAATGACGCTAGATCTTCAAGGCATGAACAATAGCAGCTAGCTCAAGGTCATGGACAGGGTAATTATTTTCATGTATCTTCAACTGCCTGGATGCGTAGGCAATCACCCTACCATCCTGCATCAACATCGCTCCAAGGCCAACTCTCGAGGCATCACAATAGACAGTATAAGACCCCGAACTGGTAGGCAACATCAAGATTTGGGTTGTAGTCAAAGTTGTCTTGAGCTTCTGAAAGCTCGCATCGCACTCCTCTGTCCACTGAAATGGGGCACCCTTCTGCATCAATCTAGTCATAGGGGCCGCAACCAATGAAAATTCCTCCATGAAGCGACGGTAGTAGCCCGCCAAACAAAGGAAACTGCGAATCTCTGTAGCTAAGGACGGCCTGTGCCAACTTTATACGGCCTCTATCTTCCTCGGATCCACCCGTATACCCTCACACGAAATCACGTGACCTAAAAATTCCATAGAACTCAGCCAAAACTCACATTTTGAGAACTTTGCATATAACTTCTTCTCCCTCAAGATCTGAAGTACGGTCCTCAGGTGCAGCTCATGATCTTCCTGACTCCGGGAATACACCAGAATATCATCAATAAAAATAATAAAAAATGAGTCAAGATATGGCCTGAATACACTGTGCATGAAATGCATAAAAGCTGCTGGGGCATTGGTCAGCCCAAATAACATAACAAGGAACTTGTAATGACCATACTGAGTCCTGAAGGCATTCTTCGAGATATCTGGCTCCCAAATCTTCAACCGATGGTAACCTGAGCGCAAGTCAATCTTAGAAAACACCTGTGCGCCCTAAAGTTGGTCAAACAGATCATCAATACAAGGCAAAGGATAACGATTCTTCACTGTAACCTTGTTCAGCTGGTGATAATCAATACACATATGCATAGAACCATCCTTCTTCTTCACAAACAAAATAGGAGCACCCTACAGTGAAACACTAGGTCGAATAAAACCCTTACCAAGCAATTCCTATAACTGATCCTTCAACTCCTTCAACTCGGGAGGAGCCATACGATATGGAGGAATGGAAATGGGATGAGTGCCCAGCAACAGATCAATGCCAAAATCAATGTCTCTATCGGGCAGCATGCCCGGAAGATCAGCTGGAAACACATCGGGATAATCCCGTACCACTGGAACTAAATCAACAGAAGGGGTATCAACACTGACATCTCTCACATAAGCTAAATACGCGGCACACCCCTTCTCAACCATATTCTGAACTTTAAAGAAAGAGATAACTTTACTGGGAGTGAGATCTAAAGTACCACTCCACTCAATACGCGGAATACCTGGCATAGCCAGCATCATGGTCTTGATGTGAAAATCAAGAATAGCAAAATGGGGCGACAACCAGTCCATGCCCAAAATAATGTCAAAATCAACCATACAGAGTAACAATCAATCTGCTCTGGTCTCAAAACCACGAATAGTAACCAAACATGACCGATAAACATGGTCCACAACAAGAGAATCTCCCACAGGGGTAGAAACATAAACGGGGGCACTCAAAGAATCCCGAGGCACACCCAAATGCGGAGCAAATTAAGAAGACACATAAGAATAAGTAAAGCCTGGATCGAATAGAACTGATGCCTCTCTGTGAAAACCAGTATAATACCTGTAATGACGGAGTCGGAGGCAATAGCCTCGGTATGAGCAGGAATAGCATAATATCTGGCTCGGCCCCTCTCTCAAAGGTGACCTCTATCTCCCCGACCTCCGCCCCTAGCCGGCTGGGCAGGTGGGGTAGCAGCTGGAGCTGTGATCATGGCTTGAGAACTCTGAGGAGTACGCTGAGGCTGAGTAGTATGCACCCCTACCAAGTCTGGGGTAGTCCCTATCCATGTGGAGTGTATCACCACACTCGAAACAAGCTCTAGGAGGACGCAGTGGTTGTGACTGACTAGGGCCAGGTCCGCTGGACTGACCCCTGGGAAGTACCCCGCGCAGGAGGTGCGCTAGAAACTGGAGGTGCATAGTAATACTCCTGAGGTGTAGGCGGAGCTGGAGCACTGCCGACTGCTGGAAGAGATGAATGAATAGGGCGACCCACATAACCTCTACCATAACGACATGTTGATGGGGTACAGGCACCAGAGTAGTGACCCGACTCTCGAGACCTCTTGGCCTCCCTCTCCCCTCGCTCCCTGACGAGCACACCCTCAATCCTCCTAGCAATGCTCACTACCTGCTGATAAAGAATGTCCATCTCCAACTCTCTAGCCATGCTAGATCTGATGGGTGGGATAAGACCCTCAATGAACCTGCAAACTCTCTCCCGAACTGTAGCAACCAAAGACGGTGCATGCCTGGCCAACCTAGTATAACAGATAGCATACTCCGAAATGGTCATAGCACCCCATGCAAATGCTCAAACTCTGCGCGCCATGCATCCTTGAGACTCTGTGGGACAAACTCTCTCATAAACAAATCCGAGAACTGGGTCCAAATTGGTGAAGCATCCTCGACTAGACTGTCTATCTCATAAGTGCGCCACCAATCATAGGCAGCTCCCCAAAGCTGAAAAGTAGTGAAAGAAACCCCGCTGGAATCCACTATGCCCATAGTGCGAAGAATCTGATGACACTCCTCTAGAAATACCAAGGCATCGTCTGATGCTAATCCACTGAACACTGGGGTATCATACGACTTGAACCTCTCAAGTCTCTGCTGCTCGTCCTCTGAAGTAGCTGACCCATCCTCGGGCTGTACTGGTGCTGCAGGTGGTGCGAGAATAATCATGGGAGACTACTCAACCTACACTCGTTGCTCAGTAGTACGGACGGTGGGAGTCTGTGCTCCTCCCCCGGCCAGGGATGTGGCTGCAGTAAGGGGAAGCAACCTTGCCTAAGCCAAGGTGGTGTACATACTCATGAACGGAGCCAATGTCTCCTAGAGAGCTGGAGTAGTAGTGGTAGTAGTAGGCATGCCAGGTGCCTGGACTCCGGCTGGATCTGCTGGTGGTGCCTCGACGGTAGCTCACGCAGGTGCTCTGGCTGCACCACGTGCGCGTCCTCGACCTCTCCCTCGGCCTCAACCTCTGACGGCTCCAGTAGGGGGCGTGGGTGCTTGATCATCTCGAGTAGCACGTGTCATCACCATCTATGAGAGAATAGAAGACAAAAATTTAGAATTGATGTCAAAAATATCGCACGACAAGGAATTCAAATGAAATGAAGATTTTTCCTAAACAGTTACATAGCCTCTCGTAGATAAGTACACACGTCTCTGTACCGATCAGCGAGACTCTAATAAACCGGCATGTGTTCCATGACTCCTATGAACCTAGAGCTCTGATACCAACTTGTCACAACCCCAGTTCACCCTCCATAAACATGTCGTGATGGCACTTAGTCCCTATAACTAGGTAAGCCTAACAATGCAGAAATAACAACCTAACTCGCGAAATAATTAATTAAAACTGAACATATTAAAATAATAACTACATATAAGGCCGCTCGGCCTATACAACTCAAAAGAAATGCTGAAGTATACAACTCAATCCAAAAACCCAGAAACTCACGGGAAACACAGGCTAAAAGAAATACTGTAAATGCTCTAATCTCCAGAATGTCTACATCAAAAGTATGCCAGAATCTAAACACTACAGATAGAATATGGAAGAAGACTCTTCGGTCTACGGACGCTGTAGATATACCTCGAAGTCTCTGCTGGATCTCTCCGCCTCGATGATAGTACGCCTGGGTGGAGGAACCTGGATCTGCACATGAAAAACATGCACAGAAGGGGCATAAGTACACCATAGCGATACTCAGTAAGTGCCAACCTAACCTCGGTTGGGTAGTGACGAGGAAGGTCGGGGCCCTACTAAGGTAAAAAATAATAATAAATTAACAGTATGAAAGAAATGGCAGTAATAATGAGCACAACAGTAAAATAAGACATGCCTAAGAGGCAATAATAACTACACAAGAACAAAGTAAACACGGAATGTGTACAGCTCAAAACCAGTTATAACTATAAGGATCTCCCAGGATACCATCATGTAGTCCTTCTTCTCATCTGTCCAGTGGATCTCCCGTGATACCGTCCCGTAGTCCATCACATATGTAAATCTGAAGGATCTCCCGCGATACCGTCTCGTAGTCCAACCATCAATATGCAGGGGGTTCTATCGGGAATCTAACCCGCAGTCCTAAAGTAAAAGTGCAGGGTGATCTATCGGGAATCTAACCCGCAGTCCGAAAGTAAAAGTGCAGGGGGGTCTACCGGGAATCGAACCCGTAGTCCCAAAGTAGACAAACAAGGGGGAGCTACCGGAATCCCACATCCATAGTCCTAATATAAATGCGCAATCACAACTAGAAGATACACAGAAATGAAGTACAAAAGACAAGCAACAGATAGTACTGGCCTAGCATGCTTTACATAGAACAGTCAAGGCAACTTAAGCAATTAGGCAAGATAAATCAACTAAACAAGCTTTCCTAATCTAGCACAGGTTATAATTGCAAGTAAAATAAAGCAAATATTAAAGAAACTCAATCTCAATATCTTAAGTAAAAACTGAATTTTCAACAATTGGCTCAAGTACGCGCTCGCCACCTCACGTACAAGGCACTCAAATACCAAATAACAACTCCTAAGGGGAAAGGTCCCCCACACCAGGTTAGACAAGCCACTTACCTTGAGCTGGTACAGAAATCAACCAGAACCCACGCCTTTGCCACGAGAATCCGACTCCAAATGGCCCAAATCTATTCAATTCAATTACATATCGTAAATAACATTGCAAACAACTGGTTTCACTATTTAATTCAAAGCTATAGCATGAAATTAGGTAAAATGACCAAAATGCCCTTCAATCCAACATCTCAAAATCGAATATTTTTTACATTTTCAGAACCCTCGTACTCTCACAAGTCTAACCATATACAAATCTCCCAAATCGGAGGCCAAACACCCACTCAAAACTCAATAATTTAGCCTATGAAGTTTCACCCAATTTTTCCAATTTTTGATCCTCAATTCGAGTTTTAATGATAGATTTAACTACATAATGATGAAATATAACTAGAAGGGATTAAAGAAACGTTAACCAATAATCTCCTCTTCAAAACCCTCTCAAAATCGCCCTTCCCCGAGCTCAATTTGATTTTTCTAACTTTTGAAAACTAACCCTCGAAATCTCTACATCTGAACAGTGGTTTCCGCTTCTGCGGACAAGAAACTGCTTCTGCGGACAAGGGACCACTTCTGCGGTCCCGCTTATGCGGAACTTAAGCCACTTCTGCAATCTTTACTTAAATGGCCAGGACTGCATCTACGATAAAAGAGACGCAGGTGCGGACGCACATTTGCGAGAGACATTTCGCTTCTGCGGAAACTAGAGGGCCACTGGGCTTCGCTTCTGCGGTGGCTAAGCCACTTCTGCGGCTACGCTTATGCGGGAAAAGAACCACTTCTACAGTTTCTGAGGGAAAGGGGCAAATCCACTTCTTCAGCCATTTAGCCACTTCTGCGTCGCCGCATCTGCGGTTCCCAAGCCGCAAATGCAAAAATACCAGGAGTAGCAACAAATCATCTGCTGCACACTTCTCAAATTTTTCCATTGAACACCCGAAATCATCCCGAGGCCCCTGGGACCTCAACCAAAAGCACCAATAACACCTAATACCTCATTAAAACTTGTACCAATCCTTAAACCACCTAAAACAATGCCGGAAACTTGAATTAAACAAGGATTTGAGCCTAAGAACTTCAATTTTCATAAAAACACGCTTTCGATCAAAAACCTAACCAAAACACGTCCGAACTGCTTGAAATTTGGCACACACATCCCAAATGACATGACGGAGCTACTGCAACTTCCAGAACTCCAATCCGACCCTCGAATCAAAAACTTGCTATCGGACCAGAAACTTCAAAAATTCAAACTTCGGTATTTCAAGCCTAAATGAGCTACGGACTTCCAAAATACATTCCGGACACTCCCAACCCCGAAATCACCTAACGGAGCTAGCAGAACCATCAGATTTCCATTCCAAGGTTGTCTTCACACTGTTCCGACTACGGACCACTTTTCAACACTTAAGCTCTCATTTAGGGACTAAGTGTCCCAAGACTCTCCGAAACTCAACGTTGAACATCCCGGCAAACCAAAATAGCAGAAATGAACTTAGGAGAAGTAGTTAATAGGGAATCAGGGCATTAATTCTGAACCAACCGGCCGAGTCATCACAGTTAGCCATTTTTATCAAAACAGAAGCTTGGGAGCTCGGATTTGGGAATAATTTCGAGGGATTTTCGAGGGAACCAACTGGGCAATGATTCTCTACTCTAATCTAATCACGAATTCCTCCTTAATTTTGGATTTTTGAATGAAAAATGGGTAAAACTTTATAGATTAAATTATTGAGTTTGAGTGGGTGTTTGACCTCCGATTTGAGAGATTTTTATATGGTTAGACTCATGAGAGTATGAGGGTTCTGAAAATTTAAAATTTATCTGATTCCAAGATGTTGGTCTAAGGGGCATTTTGGTCATTTTACCTAATTTCGCATCTTAGCTTTAAATGAAATAGTATAATCAGTTGCTTGAGACGTTATTTATGATTTGTAATTGTATTGCATAGATTTGGGCCATTTGGAGTCAGATATTCATGGAAAATGTATGGTTTCGAGTTGATTTTGGAGCTGGTTTGAGGTAACTGGCTTGTCTAACCTTGTGTGGGGGACCTTTCCCCTTAGGATATGATATTTGGTAATTGAATGCCTTGTAAATATGGTGACAAGCGCGTACTTGAGCTAATTGTTGAAAATTCGGTTTTACTTTAAATATTTAGACTGAGTTTCTTTCTTATCTGCTTTATTCCATTTGCAATTATAGCATGTGTTAATTAAAAAAGCATGTTTAGTTGGTCTAAATTGCCTATTTGCTCAAGTTGCTTTGTTTGTACTATGTGAAGCATGTTACGCTAGAATTACCTGTTGCCTTGTACCTTGAAACTTTATTTCTGGATATCTTCTTTTTGTGACTGCGTATTTACATTGGGACTACGGATGTGGGATTCTGGTAGCTCCCCCCTTGTTTGTTTACTTTGGGACTACGTGTTAGATTCCCGATAGATCACCCTTACACTTTGACAGCTAGACTACGGGATGCAATCCCGGGAGCTCCTTAGACAGTTGATGAAAGGAACTACAAGACGGTATCCTGGGAGATCCTCGTTGTTGGTATTGACATTGAGTTGTTTTACTCTGTGTTATCCTATTCTCTGAGTGTTAATTGTTGCCTTGCATAACCTGTCTTACTTCATAGTTGTACTCATTATTTCTGTTTATTTCATGTTGTTGCAAGACTTATTATTATGTTTATTCTCAGTAGGGCCCTGACCTTCCTCGTCACTACCCAACCGAGGTTAGGCTTGGCACTTACTGAGTATCGTTGTGGTGTACTCATGCCCTTCTGCACATGTTTTTCATGTGCAGATCCAGGTAGCTCTACCCAGGCGTATCATCCTCGAGGTGGAGAGACCTAGCAAAGACTTCGAGGTACATTTTCCGCGTCCGCAGACCACGAGTCTTTATCTTATTTTAGCTTTAGCAGTTAGCTTTTCGTTTCGTACTGTTGTTTTAGATATTTTGGAGTTAGAGCAGTGTATTACCTTCCTTTAGCTTGTGTTCCCATGAGTTTTCGGGTTTTGGGATGATATTGTAGACTACCACGTTATTGAGTTGTATATGCCGAGCAGCATTTATATACAGTTTTCCTTTTAGTTTGTTTAGTTTTAATTATTGTTTTTGCAAGTTATGTTATTTCCTCATTGTTAGGATTACCTAGTCATAGGGACTAGGTGATATCACAACATGTTCATAGAGGGTGAACTGGGGTCGTGACAAGTTGGTATCAGAGCTCTAGGTTCATAGGAGTTACGGAACACATGCCGGTTTATTAGAGTCTCGCTGATCGGTACGGAGACGTCTGTACTTATCTACGAGAGGCTATGTAACTATTAGGAAATTTTCACTTCATTTGGTTTCCTTGTCGTGCGATATTTTGACATCAAAAATTCTAAACTTCTGTCTTCTATTCTCTCACAGATGATAAGAACATGCGCTACTCGGGATGATCAGGCACCCGCGCCCCCTACTGCAGCTGTCAGAGGCCAGGGTCGGGGTAGAGGTCGAGGACGCGCACGTGGTGTAGCCAGTGCACCTGTACGAGCTGTCGTCGAGGCACCACCAGCAGATCCAGCTGGAGCCCAGGCACCTGGCACACCTACTACTGCCACTTTTACTCCAGCTCTTCAGGAGATTTTGGCTTAGTTCATGAGTATGTACACCACCTTGGCTCGGGTGGGGTTGCTTCCCCTTGCTGTAGCCACATCCCAGGTCAGGAGAGGAGCATAGACTCCCACCGCCCACACTCTTGAGCAGTGAGTGCATGTTGAGCGGGTTCCCGAGATTATTCCCTCACTGCCTACAGTGCCAGTTCAGCCTGAGGACAGGTCAGCTGCTTCAGAGGATGATCAGCGGAGACTTAAGAGGTTTAAGAAGTATGATCCCCTGGTATTCAGTGGATTAGCATCTGATGATGCCTTGGGATTTCTAGAGGAGTGCCATCGTATTCTTCACGATTTGGGCATAGTAGAGTCTAGCGGGGTTTCCTTCACTGCCTTCTAGCTTCGAGGAGCCGCCTATGATTGGTGGCGCACTTATAAGATAGATAGTCTAGCCGAGTCTGCCTCACTGACCTGGACTCAGTTCTCAGATATATTCATGAGAGAGTTTGTCCATCAGAGTCTCAGGGATGTATGGCGCGCAGAGTTTGAGCATTTGCGCCAGGGTGCTATGACCGTTTTGGAGTATGTTATCCGCTATACTAGGTTGGCCAGGCATGCACCAGCCTTGGTTGCTACAGTCTATGAGAGAGTTCGCAGGTTGATTGAGGGTCTTATCCCACCCATCAGATCTAGCATGGCTCGAGAGTTGGAGATGGACATTCCTTATCAGCAAGTAGTGAGCATTGCTAGGAGGGTAGAGGGTATGTTCTCCATGGAGCGAGAGGAGAGAGAGGCCAAGACGGCTTGAGAGTCAGGCCACTAGAGTTCTCAACCCAACATCACAGCTCCAGCTGCTACCCCATCTGCCCAGCCGGCTAGAGGCAAAGGTCAGGGAGGTCAGGGAGGTAGAGGTCGCCCTTGAGAGAGGGGCCAAGCCAGATATTATGTTATTCCTGCTTGTACCGAAGTTGTTGCCTGTGACTCAGTCATTACAGGTATTATACTAGATTGTCACAGAGAAGCATCGGTTCTATTCGATTCATGCTCTACTTCCTCTTATGTATCTTCTTACTTTGCTCCGTATTTGGGCGTACCTCGGGATTCTTTGAGTGCCCTTGTTTATGTTTCTACTCTTGTGGGGGATTCTCTTGTTATGGACCGTGTTTCTTAGTCATGTCTGGTTACTATTTGTGGTTTTGAGACCAACGCGGATTTATTGTTACTCGGTATGGTTGATTTTGATATTTTCTTGGGCATGGACTGGTTGTCAACCCATTTTTCTATTCTTGATTATCATGCCAAGACCGTGATGCTGGCTATGCCAGGTATTCCGTGTGTTGAGTGGAGTGGTACTTTATATCACACTCCCAGTAGAGTTATCTTTTTCCTTAAAGCTCAGCGTATGGTTGAGAAAGGGTGTGTCGCGTATTTAGATTATGTAAGAGATGTCAATGCTGATACCCCTTCCGTGATTCATTTCCAGTGGTACGGGATTATCCCGATGTGTTTCCAGCTGATCTTCTGACCATTCCGCCTGATAGAAACATTCATTTTGGCATTGATCTATTGCCGAGCACTCAGCCCATTTCCATTCCTCCGTATCGTATGGCTCCTCCTGAGTTGAAGGAGTTGAAGGATGGGAATTGCTTGATAAGGGTTATATTCGACCCAGTGTCTTACCTTGGGGTGCTCCTATCTTGTTTGTGAATAAAAAGGATGGTTCTATGCGCATGTGTATCGATTATCGCCAGTTTAACAAGGTTACAGTGAAGAACCGTCATCCCTTGCCTCGTACTGATGATATGTTTGACCAGCTTCAGGGCGTACAGTTGTTTTCTAAGATTGACTTGCGCTCAGGTTACCATCAGTTGAAGATTCGGGAGCCAGATATCCCGAAGACTGCCTTCAGGACTCGGTATAGTCATTACGAGTTCCTTGTTATGTCATTTGGGAGCAGCTTTTATGCATTTGATGCATGGTGTGTTCAGGCCATATCTTGACTCGTTTGTTATTATTTTTATTGATGATATTCTTCTGTATTCCCGGAGTCGGGAAGATCATGAGATGCACCTAAGGACCGTGCTTCAGACCATGAGAGAGAAGAAGTTATATTCAAAGTTCTCAAAATGTGAGTTTTGGTTGAGTTTTGTGGCATTCTAAGGCTACGTGGTATCGAGTGAGGGCATTTGGGTGGATCCAAAGAAGATAGAGGCCGTGCAGAGTTGGCCCAGGCTGTCCTCAGCTACAGAGATTCGTAGTTTCCTTGGTTTGTCTGGCTACTACAGTTGTTTTGTGGAGGTATTTTCAGTGATTGCGGCCCCTATGACTAGATTGACCCAGAAGGGCGCCCCATTTCAATGGATAGAGGAGTGTGAGGCAAGCTTTCAGAAGCTCAAGCTTTGACTACAGCCCCAATTTTGATATTTCCTACCGGTTCGTGGTCTTATACTGTCTATTGTGATGCCTCGGGAGTTGGCCTCGAAGTGGTGTTGATGCAGAAAGGTAGGGTGATTGCCTACGCTTCCAGACAGTTGAAGATACAAAAGAAGAATTACCCTGTCCATGACCTTGAGTTAGCTACTATTGTTCATGCCTTGAAGATCTGGCATCATTATTTTTACGGTATGCCTTGTGAGATCTATTCAGACCATCGGAGTTTACAGCACTTGTTCAAGCAAAAGGATCTAAATTTGCACCAGAGGAGGTGGTTAGAGCTACTGAAGGAATATGATATTACTATTCTGTATCACCCGAGCAAGGCCAATGTGGTGGTGGATGCCTTGAGTCACCGGGCAGAGAGTTTGGGGAGTTTGGCATATTTACCAGCTTCAGAGAGGCCTATAGCGATGGATGTTCAGGCCTTAGCCAGCCAGTTTGTGAGATTGGATCTTTCGAAGCCCAGTCGGGTTCTAGCTTGTGTGGTTTCCTGGTCTTCTTTATTTGATTGTACCAGGGAGCGGCAGTATGATGACCCTCATTTGCTTGTCCTTAAGGACAAGGTTCAGCATGGTGATGCCAGAGATGTGACCATTGGAGATGACAGGGTATTGAGGATGCAGGGTCGGATTTGTGTTCCCAATGTTGATGAGCTTCGAGAGTTGATTTTAGTAGAGGCCCATAGTTCGCGGTATTCCATCCATCCGGGTGCCACGAAGATGTATCAAGACTTGAGGCAGCACTGTTGGTGGAGGCGGATGAAGAAAGATATAGTTGGGTATGTATCTAGATGCCTCAACTGTCAGCAGGTGAAGTGTGAGAACCAGAGACCGGGCGGGTTGTTTTAGCAGATAGAGATTTCGGAGTGGAAATGGAAGCGCATCACCATGGACTTTGTATCTGGACTTCCACAGACCTTGAAGAAGTTTGATGCCATTTGGGTTGTTGTGGATCGGCTGACCAAGTCCGCTCATTTCATTCTTGTGTGTACCACTTATTTATCAGAGCGGTTGGCGGAGATCTATATCCGGGAGATTGTTCGTCTGCATGGTATTCCAGTTTCTATTATTTCAGACAAAGGTACTTAGTTTACATCGTGGTTCTGGAGAGCCGTGCAGCAGGATCTAGGTACTCGAGTGTAGTTGAGCATAACATTTCACCCCCAGACGGATGGACACTCCGAGCGTACAATTCAAATTCTTGAGGATATGCTCCGTGCGTGTGTGATTGAATTTGGAGGGTCTTGGTATTAGTTCTTTCCATTGGCGGAGTTTGCTTACAACAACAGTTATCAATCCAGCATTCAGATGGCACTGTATGAGGCTTTATATAGTATGAGGTATAGATATCCGGTGGGTTGGTTTGAGACGGGTGAGGCCAATCTATTGGGCACAGAGTTTGTTCAAGACGCATTGGAAAAGGTTAAGATGATTCAGGATAGACTCCATACAGCCCAGTCCAGACAGAAAAGCTACACGGATGGGAAGGTTCGTGATGTTTCGTATATAGTTGGACAGCGGGTTCTGCTTCGGGTTTCGCCTATGAAGGGTGTTATGAGATTTGGGAAGAAAGGGAAGTTGAGTGTGAGATTTATTGGCCCTTATGAGGTATTGAGGCGTATGGGGAGGTTGCTTATGAGCTTGGCTTACCTCCCAGCTTGGCAGGAGTTCATCCGATATTTGATGTTTCGATGCTCCGGAGATATCACGGTGACCCATCTCACGTGTTGGATTTCAGTTCAGTCCAGTTGGATAAGGATATATTCTATATTGAGGAGCCAATGGCTATATTTGACAGGCAGATCAGAAAGTTGAGGTCAAAGAACATTGCTTCAGTAAAGGTTCAATGGCGGGGTCAGCCGGCCGAGGAGGCGACCTAGAAGATCGAGTAGGATATGCGCAGTAGTTACCCTCATCTTTTCACTACTTCAGGTATGTCTATATGCTCGTTCGAGGATGAACGAATGTTTAAGTGTAGGAGAATGTGACGACCCGGCCGGTCGTCTTAAGAATTAATGCCCCGATCCCCTATTAACTGCTTCCCCTAAGTTCTTTTCTGCTATTTTGGTTTGCCAGGAAGTTCGGTGTTGGGTTTCGGAGAGTTTTGCGACACTTAATCACTAAATGAGAGCTTAAGTGTTGGAAAGTTACCCATAGTCGGAATAGTATGAAGACAGCCTCGAAATGGAAATTTGATGGTTCCGTTAGCTCCGTTAGGTGATTTCAAGGTTGGGAGCGTGTTTGGACTATGTTTTGGAGGTTCGTAGTTGATTTAGGCTTGAAATGCCGAAGTTTGAATTTTTTAAGTTTCCGGTTCGATAGTGAGATTTTGATCCGAGGGTCAGAATGGAATTCGGAAAGTTACAGTAGCTTCGTCATGTCATTTGGGATGTTTGTGTAGAATTTCAGGTCATTCGGATGAGGTTTGGTTAGGTTTTTTATCGAAAGCATGTTTTGATAGAATTTGAAGCTCTTAGGCTTAAATCATTGGTTAATTCGAGTTTTCGACGTTGTTTTAGATGGTTTAAGGGTTGGTACAAGTTTGAATGATGTTATAGGATATGTCTGTAGGTTTGGTTGAGGTCCCGGGGACCTCGGGTGTGTTTCGCTTGCTCAACGGAGCATTTTGGAGTTGTGAAAAGTTGTTGAAAATCCTTCAGCAGTTGCAGGTCCAATTCCTTCTTCGCGTTCGCGACGCTCTGACCTTCTTCTTCTTCGCGTTCGCGCGCTCTTCCATGCATTCGCGTAGTGTAATCTGGGAGGAGGAAAAATTCTTCATCGCGTTTATGTTCAGTGACCCGCGTTCGCGAAGCCCTGTAGTTTCCCTCTTCGCATTCGCAGCCTATCCATCGCGTTAGCACAGTTCAATTTGGCCCTGGGGGGCTAAGCCCATTTTATTCATCGCGTTCGCGTAGCACTGCCGGTCCAGGTCTTCGCGTTTGCATACCATTCCACGCGATCGCGAAGGGCATTTTTACAGCCTTCACTTTTTTCTTCTTCGCGAACGCGAGCCTATTTCCGCTTTCGCGATGCATTAAATGACTGGACAGTTATAAACAATTCAAAACCGAGGGTTAGCCATTTTTATCAAAACACAAGCTTGGGAGCTTGGATTTGGGAGAAATTTCAAGGAATTTTCGAGGGCAACGACTAGGTAACAATTCTCCACTCTCTTATGCTTAAACCCACTAATCTAATCACAAATTCCTCCTTAATTTTGGATTTTTGAATGAAAAATGGGTAAAACTTCATAGACCAAATTATTTGAGTTTTGAGTGGGTGTTTGACCTCCGATTTGAGAGATTTTTATATGGTTAGACTAGTGAGAGTAAGAGGGTTCTGAAAATTTAAAATTTATCTGATTCCGAGACGTTGGCATGTGGGCCGTTTTGGTTATTTTTCCTAATTTTGCATCTTAGCTTTAAATTAAATTGTATAATCAGTTGCTTGAGATATTATTTATAATATGTAATAGTATTGAATAGATTTAGGCCATTTGGAGTCAGATACTCGTGGAAAACGTGTGGTTTTGAGTTGATTTTGGAGCCGGTTTGAGGTAATTGCCTTGTCTAACCTTGTGGGGGAGACCTTTCCCCTTAGGATATGATATATGATAATTGAATGCCTTGTACGTGAGGTGACGAGCGCGTACTTGAGCTAATTGTTGAAAATCCGATTTTACTTTATATATTTAGACTGAATTTCTTTCTTATCTGCTTTATTCCATTTGCAATTATAGCATGTGTTAATTAGAAAAGCATGTTTAGTTGGTCTAAATTGCCTATTTGCTCAAGTTGTTTGTTTGTACTACGTAAAGAATGTTAGGCTAGAATTACCTGTTGCCTTGTATCTTGAAACTTCATTTCTGGATAT